>JASANF010017387.1:0-80844 GCA_030248245.1 Trissonchulus sp. WLG1_4
GTTTAACTTTCGACTCTCGTGCAGTGGCTTGGTTCCAAAGTTATACGCAACGTAAATCGGAGTTATTTGTCTGTTGCTACAAGCAACGTTTAAACGTTATTACAGAAAACTCTTTACTTCCAATCTGTTTCATCAAAGTGTCTAAAAGAAGCGTTAATGCTTCATACTAAACCGCTAAGCTGTGCCTTTGAGTTTAAAAGGGCGTAAAATTGAGTTATTTTTCCTCCGCAGAATCCTCCGCGACAGGCCATTTTTGTAGTCAGTTATTTCTGGAGGTTAACCACAAAAATGGCCACAGCTTAGGCTAGGAACATCGTAGAAAGATGACAATTACGTCATTAGAAAGACAATTTTTAGCGCTTTCAGATGACATATCACATGATGGCGCAACGTCCTGAAAATAAGTCAAAATTTCACTTTCTAAATTTTGACGTACGCTAAACGTCACGTCACAGGGTCATATGACCCATCATTTTAAAGCTCTAACAATTTCCTTCCAAAATCCTATTAGTCTAACTAGTCTAAACTAGACACTAACCTATTGGTAATAATAATAATGATGATGATAATAATAACGGACATAACAGATACAAAAGGGTTGCTTTTTGTTGCTTCGCAACTGGTGGGCAACCAAAAAATTCGAAGCTGCACCCCTCCTCTTTTCAAAATCCTGGAACCGCCCCCCCTTTTAAGACCTATATATTTAACGAATTTACTATCAAATTTTCAAAGAAGTTATTGCCTTGAAACAAAAAAATAAAAGTACAAAAAATAGTACAAAACATTTGAATGGAAAGTACAAAAAAAGTACAAAAATAGTACAAAAAAGTACAAACTTGCACTAAATAGTACAAAAAATGTACAAAAATAGTACACAAAATGTACAAAAAATGTACAAACTTCCCAGCCCAAAGACAAAAGAAGAGTACAAAAAAAGAACAAAATTTTTTGTACTTTTTTGTAACTTTTTGTACTTTTTTGTACTTTTTTTCTACTAATACTCTTTCCTGTGGGCTTAGGTTTAGGCTTAAGCTCTGGCTTATTTACTAAAAAATAGAAATTTTCAGAAAAAATCCTGCCATAGCTTAAAGAATCCTGCTAGCTAAGCCTAGATGAGATGCCTTAAAACATTATAGCGCACTCAAAGTACTTTCAAAACTATTCAAAAACACTGAAAAATGCCATTTTCAAGGAGTCATAGCTCAGAAAATCCAAATTTGTGGATAGGGGTTCTATTAGAAAAAATGCTTCCCTTGAGGTGCTCTACTCGAAAAAATAGGTCCAGTCACTATTCACACTTCCAACTGCATTTGATCCCTTTTTAACAGCTGCTCGAGCAGCTAAAAATTCTCCCACGTACATCTGTGCTTACAGCTATGGGCGGGAATGAAAATGCTGCATTGGATGAAGTTAATGCATTGGTACAACGATGGCTGCAATGGGACAAGGTTTGTACTGTATAAGTTTTACTGTATATCACAGGTAGAAATTTTGGGTTAAAAACTATATACAATAAAGAGCAGAGCGGAAGCAGCATTTACACATTGGGTTCGTTTTGAGAGCCAGGTGTTGATTAGGTCTTGGGGGGACTCGCTGAATGTTATCTGGGCGAGTGAGCGAAAGAGTATATAGTCAGAGGGGGTAAAAAAAATACGATCGAAAACATGGGGTAAAAAAATACACACACACCCCTCCAAGAAAAACCTCAACAGGTATATGCCTGTTGAATACATACAAAGGAAGCACTACTAGTTCTACATTACTTAAACGTATTACCTAGTCATGATCTGTCGTTAGCTTATAATACGAATCTGACGAAATCATGCACCCAAAATATGGCTCATTTTACAAGAGCCAGCAAAATTTTCACAAGCTTCTCTTGTCGCGTGGTCTAGCTGTTTTCCGACACTAGCTGCGCATATGGCATAGTCAACTACCCTTCTTGCAAACTGTGAATGGTTCTGCTCTATTGGTACTGGTTGGCGCCTACGGGAGCCATATATTTTTACCCCCATTTTTGGTAGATTTGTGGGGAAAAAAATACGGATACTTTTTGCCTTCATGTTGTGTTTTTAAACCAAAACAACTTAATTTGCTTAAAAAAGTAAGCACAGGAAAGTGCTACGGCCTCCAACTGTACTACGACCAGCGACTGCTAACAGAGCGGTTCCAGCTACACTAGGGTGTTCAAATTATGAGCTCAGCTACATAAATACACATACAGACGCACATATGCCCAAGTTGCGAAACTGATGATAATATTGGTTATTCACTCCTTAAAATACAAAATCTGGGAACAATATGTTGTACAACACTATGTGAATATTGACAGCAATGAAGGGAAATTTAACTAATTTAAGACTACATTTAAGTATGCAAAAACAATCAAGCAGGGCGTCACCACAAATTTTAGCGTTCCGCGGTACAATTTTTACGTCAAATGATTCAGTTTACCGCAAAAAATAATACGTAAACGGAAAAAAATTAAAAAAAAATTCAAAAAGAGTGTAGTGTAAAAAGTAGTTGTGGTGTTGGGGCTTTAATTTCAGCGGCCTTTTCTTTTATGTGCGAGTTTACTTAAAAAATTGAGTACGTTCGAGTTGAGTTTCATAACGGTTGAAGCATTTTGGTCTGCGTTCCTGGGATGAGTCAGAATCGACCCGTATTTTTTTTCCCCGCGACCGTATTTTTTTCCCCCAAAATGGGGGTAAAAAATACGTTTATTTTTCGATTTACATAAAATTAGTAATGCAGAGAGGAAAGTTTAATATTTGGTTTTGTAGAGCAACTCCGCGAGGTATTGTCGGAAAAAAGTTTGCCCGAGAAACTTAATCCAGGAAAGCAAAAAAAACCTTGTACTCATATTTTGTATTTTTTTACCCCATCTGACTATACTGTATATATATTATAATATGTGCAGCACATAGCACACGAAGGTTTTTGCACACACATTTTGAACGTGAGTTTCACCCCCTCCCCGTAATTTCCTCGGCTTTGTGCCTTTATGCTTTGAAGCCCAGATTTCTCTTTGCAGAATGCGAAAACGCTGGGCGAGGTGAAGGACCTCGTAGCCGCCGGTGATTGGGCCAAACTGCGCAAAATCATGACGGGTCGTCTCTCTTTCGGAACTGCGGGTAATAAAAGCAATGTCCTGCTTTAGCTTGTGATTCGTGGCTCTGGGGTAACGATATCTATTATATGTATATTCAGTTTCATATAGAGTTTCAGTTTTTGTTGATGTTTATAGTTAATGATGTTGAAATGGTTGTAACAGTTTAACTTGTAAGCTAATTGTTGTTCACAAATAAGTACTCCACTGGCTCAGAGAAGAGAGCAATTGCATGTCTGGTGGGAAAAATCTTAAGAAGTATATATATATATAATATTTTTCCCATCAGCCGGACCCAACGTTGACCTTGTCCCTGTCTGTGTGTCCTTAAGGACAAGCATGAACGTGCTTGAAGTGAAAACGGAAAATAATAACTAAACTGGTGGTTTAGACTTAAGGTGGTACTTGCGTTTTCGAGGTTTTTGCGATTTCTATGTAAACTTTGCGCCCACAAAACGCCCAGTTACAAATGAGGCCGGAGCATCAATTTTTGGCGCTGTACTGTAAAGGTCCATATCCGCAGGCACGTCTCTCACTTTTTCGAAATTTAACCTGTGGACATTTTTAGAGGGCTTTAAGTACTAGAAAATATTCTAAACTTTCGGTGCGTTTGCTTTTCAGCTATTTTCTCAATAAATTGATTAGTTGTCAAAAAAGTGGGGGTCATGCCTGGGGATTTTAAACACGTCAAAAACCTTACTATGTTTCAGCTCCAATAGGTAATCGTATGATTCAGAGCTGTGGCGCAAACGTTTTGTAAAATATCCTAATATTTTGGACAGTAGCTTTCTTTAACCGCTTCTACTGGCAACAAAGCAAAAGGCTAGATTTCAGTGCATGCCACACAATTTAAGTCAGATATTGTTCTACTTAATGCAAAAGACCGCTTGTGATTTGAACTTGTAAACGCTGAGCTATAGCTTTCCAAAAAAACACCTAAAACCGCAATTACCCCCTTGTCAAATAGTGGCGGTATGATCTGGGCTGCAGGTATCCGGGCGGAGATGGGCGCTGGGTTCGCTTGCCTGAACGAGCTGACGATCATCCAGGTGGCCCAGGGCATGTGCCAATACCTGCTCAGGGTCTGTCCACAGGTCACGCAGCGGGGCGTGGTCATTGGCTATGACGCCAGGCACAACAGCACCAGGTATATATAGGCTACAGTCCACACACACACACATACACACATGTATATATGGGGGGGTGGAGGGTCCTGTTTAGCGAACTTGAGTAAAAATAGCACTTTTTGGGAAATTATTCAATTTTTGGTTGATAAAGGGGTAAGTGAGTGTTCCTAAATGCTGGCAGGATAGCTCCCCCCAAAGAAAACGTTTTGACCCCGCCACGTGCATAATAGCACGTTCACGGATACTGTACGTGGAGGTGTCCAGAATGTATATTTGCAAATTTGAGTAAAACGGTGTAAAAACAGTACTTTTTGAAAATTTCGGAAAATTTTAGGTAGTTATGGTCAGTCAGAGGCATGGTCGTGAAATTATGGCCTATCAGGACCCCAAAAAAATTTGTGTCATCATGTTATATATATATAACATGTGCTGCTGTTCTGCATGTACGGTATATTGATTAGGGCTCAAGTCTTATATCCGGCACTTTACTAAAAATCGGGCACGCTTTTTTCCGAATACTGCCGGATATATTTGGTTTGATCGCCCCGCGGGAATGAACAAGCTCCAAGAGCTGCTCCGTTCCCATCATATCCGGCACTGTTCGGGAATAATGGCGCCGGATGCTTAGAAAAGTGCCGGATATAGGACATGGCCGAAGCTGAGTAGTGTTTAATGGTAAATGTGACTTTAGATTTGCGGAGCTGAGCGCCAACGTTTTCGTCCGGCAAGGAATTCGGGTGCATTTGTTTTCCCAGATCGTGCCGACACCTTTTGTCGTAAGTCTGGCTTCTGAATGATCTCATGAGTTGGATTAAATGAAATGGATTAACTTTGCATTAGATGAAATTGAATAACTTTCACAATCCACATTTTTTGTTTTTTGTAATTTTTTTGAACGGTTTGTGTTGTTGCAGTCATACGCAGTCACTTTGCTCGGCTGTGACGCGGGCATTATGGTCACCGCATCGCACAACCCTGCTCAGGACAATGGATACAAAGTATAGACACTCAGACAGCTGGTTTTTTAACTTAAAACTTTAACTTGGATGTTATCCGTAATTATATAGGTGGGCTAGAGAGTGTCTCAGTCTTCTTCTATATGTACTTTTGGTAATAATAACAGCCTGTGGCGAGATTATTTTGTGATTTTGCCTGAATGGCTGTAAGACTGAATCGAGCTTTGTTGGTGCCGAATGAACAGTTTTGCAGTGAACAGGTTTGTAAGTTTTTTACCTGATTTTTTTGTGTTCTTCCTTCAAAACAAAATTTCTCTGCCAGCTCTGGGCTGTGGGTTTTAGTTTCGAGTTTTACTGGGATTCCGTAATTCACAAAAGACAAAAACATAAACCCTGAATCCCAGGCTTATTCGAACACTTGATTGTGGAATACACATAATATTATAAGTTTTCACTATACACCATTTTCACTGTGTCATTGTGGAAGTTTAGACTGAGCTTAAACGGTGAAGTTTTTTGTGAAGCCTGACCAGTACTGTATTTTTGAAGAGGTGCACTGAAAGATGACTTTTGAATTGTGTGCTTTTTCAGGTTTACTGGAACAATGGTGCTCAGGTGAGTACTCTACTGTCTTTCTTATTGCCCGGTTCATACTCGTCCAGGACGAGTCGTCCTTGTCCTTGTCCCTATCGTTTTCTCCTCAAGGTGGCGCTCTGAATAACCGACTTTGGGCGATAAAATTTTTAAGTTTTCGTTGGTTAAGGGGGTAGTGTCGCGAAAGCAGTCGATTTTGCGCGACTATAAAACTTTTTCAGTGAAAGATAGGTCATTGTTCTTTATATATTCTAAAAATATGTTTCAAGACAAATATGTTTGCCAAGTTTCAGAAAAATTGATGCAGCATACAGTTAGCAGTGAAGTCGCAAAGTCGGAAAAATGACGTTTTGAAAACCTATTCACATTCGATAATTTCGTCACAATTAGAAAACTTTTTGTTTAAATTCTTTACACAAAGTAAAAGCACATATGCTCTAGTTTATGCACGCAAAATTTGGTGCAAATTGCTGAAGTCGTTGTGGAGTAATGCCTGTTTGAATTCGGGGGTCTAGAGTGAAAAGGGTCCAAGTTGCACTTTATTTTTTCGAGAAAAAGGCGAAAAACTTGTGTGGCGAAACCTTTCATTGTACATGCTCAATTTTGATATATTTTGTTTAAAGCTGCCTCTCCACGAGTTTCTCAAAGTATCAAACCTCCACCGGTTAAAATAGCTGAGATAGCTGTAACTTAGACCCTTTTCACACCATTATGTAAACTATGTGTAAACATACAGTTAGACCATAAAATTCATGTACTTCCATACGGATGGACCTTTTTCACTCTAAATAAATTTCAACGTAAATCGTAACAATTTTATTTCAATCTTTTTTTTTCAAAAACGGTGCTTCAATCTTCAATGTTATTAGCATCCAGACAATTGGTAATATCCTGACATTGCTTGCATTATACAGCTACATGTTTTGCTATAAATACGAACCAGAAAACTTGACATTTTTTACGAACGGCATTTTTACTTTTTTGAAAGGGCTTTTTGCTACTTTTATCAACTTAAAAGGAGTAAAAATCAACCTATCGTGCGCATCATCATTTATTAATGAAGGCTGTTTGTTTTGAGACCACGAACAAAAATACCAAACAAAAAGCGGACAAAATGAAGTGTGACTTGACTTCTTAATGATTATTTCTATGACTCTACAAAGATTATACGTAAGTTTAGCGCATTACACCAGTAAAAGCAACGTACTGACATAATGCCCACTGTAACTTTTAACTATAGATCCATTCAGCCATGATAGGTACTTGTTTTTTAATCTCAAGGTACTGATATAATGTCTACTGTAACTTTAGTATAAATCGATATTCAGCTATGATTAGGTTATATTCTAATTAAACAAGCCAATAAGAAATAAGGCTGCCTTTTTCCTGAGAAGATTATAGCGTGATTTAACGTTTATTGGATTTGGTTAGCTTTGAACAAAAATATTCAGCTATTTTCAGTCTATAATCTAACTCAAACAATATACAGTAGCAAAAAAGCCTAGTCATCTGAATGTGAGCCGTTATCGGTGTTAGTTACTAGTGAATTGTAGAAGGTACGGCGCGCTTCGGGAGTTAGTTCCATTGAAAACAACCGATACGTTTTACCTTATGACTTGTGTGTTAATATTATGCATAGGGTCCATCTTTACTTGCAGAGTACAGATGGACCCTTTTCATAATTCTTAACATTAAGAAAATAAACATGGTTCATCGATGAATAAACATACACATGGACTGTTTTCATATTTTAAAGATGTTAATCTGGTGGCATATTAAAAAGGAACCAAGTACAATTTTTGGAATAACGTGAGAAATATAGCACTTAGAGACTCCCAGTTTTCACAGAAATGTGCGCAGATGGACCCCGGATGCATTTCTGCAAAAAAAACGATACGTCCGAAATAGACCTTTTTCACTCTAGACCCCCGAATTGTGAAACTGTGCGTAACCTGTAAGGTACTCACAGCAATAATGATAAATTGTGAAAAATTTACACACTTATTTTGAAATCAAAAGAAAAACGAAGCTTCATTTTTCCTTTTTCTTATTTGTGGCAAAAAATGGTGCATCAAAACATTACATGTACTTCACAAGCTGGCCAATCTGATATCTGGCTTGATTTTTTGAACTTTTATGTCTCTATTGTGTGATGTCTGGCTCACAAATGGT
The DNA here is from genome assembly GCA_030248245.1 of Trissonchulus sp. WLG1_4. NCBI lineage: Eukaryota > Metazoa > Nematoda > Enoplea > Enoplida > Ironidae > Trissonchulus > Trissonchulus sp. WLG1_4. The sequence continues at coordinate 7,959 of JASANF010017387.1, forward strand.
GATTGGTTAAAAATATTGGTAGATAATGGTAGTCTAGTGTCAGGCAGTATTTATTTGACACCATATGGCATTTCAGTAGTTTCTCAGTGAACGTACAATTTCAAAGCAAAAAGTTGTCATTTTGCAGCCTATGAGCAAAACTGCTTTGGCGACACTACCACCTTAACTCAAGAAGAAAAGTTGTTTAAAATCAAACTAGCTTTCATTTGATGTACATAACGGCAAATTTTGTTCAACTTGAAATTTCAACTAATTTATCAATTGGAAAAATTCTTTAAATCGATATACCAAAAAAATCTTTAAATCGATATACCAAAAAAATCTATATGGCTTTTCGTACGTTTTAAAACAGTTCTAGGTAGCTAATTGCTAGTTGCAGCTTTTCAAAAAGCCGTTTGTGTAGGCAAACCTTTATAAAAAAATGTCCAAAATATGTTGACCAACATTGACAAAAGTACACTATTTTTCAAACTAATTTTTCGTTAGCTACGTCTTGGATTCTGAAACTTTTCTCAACGGATTTTAGTGCAGAAAAATTAGCTCTATTTTTTGGAAAATATGTTTGTGTAGGCAAATTTCAGGCTTCTGAAATTCAGATATGGTGCTCATTTTTTCAAGATTACTGTCAGCTGCAAAAGCCGATCCAATTGAAACTTTGCACACGGTTAGAACAGACGTATATGGAGGCACCGAACTTCTTGAATTGTAATTTTTATGATTTGCCTCAATATGACAGGCTTTCTAAAACGTCATTTTCGCTAAAAAAATAAATAACTAAAAATTTGTCGCCATTAACAAAAAATTCGACAAAAGTGGTGTCTCGGCCTGACAATTGTCTTTACTTTAAGCTATTGAGTGTTAAATTTGGTTAAGGCACCGCTGAGCTACGTCGTTTCAAAAATTAGACAAGTTTTGCAAAATTCCAATTTTGATGTTGTCATAAAATTTGCTAAAATGCAGCCAGAAGTTTTAAACTTGGCAAAAAGACGTGCCTGGTGTCTGTCTTGGTTGCACTTGAGCAAAAAACTTCGTATCAGCCAGAAGAGAAAAATTATAGCAATTTGATTTATTGGAAGTTACTCAGAGCGCCCCCTTAAGCGATTCCAAGAAAACTACCTAACCAAAAGAGTAAATTTCCCTTGAGGCAAGTCTGGGTCACATCCAGATCGTATGCAAAAAATTAGCCCAAATGCTTTGGTAAATTCGTCACTGCAGTTGATCGAAATTTGTTTTTGTCCCTGTCCTTACGTCCTTAAAGGGGGGGGGGGGGCTACCCAAAAAGTGAAAATTTTAGGTTCTCCGATTCGCTTCAAATTTGCACACAATGTAGCCCCAGGGTAGGCGCATCGCAGATGTAACAAACTGGAACCAATGCTTTTTCCAATTTTTCACTAGTTGCTCCCACAAATTCAATTTTACGTGTAAATCATAGGCGCAAAAAAGGTTTTTGTGGTTGCAAAGCGCCCCTTTACTCGAAATTTTTGTTAACACTGACGAAGCTGATTTTTATATGATTCGATAGCCTAACGTCATATCTCAACCTCTATGATCCATTTTTTCAAATTTTTGCCCATGGCCTGAGCAATGACGTCAAATGTAAAATCACTCAAATTTGGCGGGTCTAAAAAACGGCCATTTTTTCACATTTCGCCCTCGATTTTAGATTTGAAAATACATATCAAAAATCCGGATCATACGATTTTGCGCATACATGTGGGCTACTACTATGCCAAGTTTCAGCCTGATTGGTGTAATGTGGTTTGTGCTAGAACTGTCCAAATAAGGGCTACTTTTCGGCTTTTTGGCGTACTTTTGCCTATGTAAATACACTGACAAACGCACTGAACCAAAATTGCACCTTCAAGCTTAATTGTTCTTATCTGAGGTAGAGGTGCCTTGGGGGAGTAACATATGTGAAAATAAGCAAAATTGAAGAACTTTGATTTTTGACCTGGGTAGCCCCCCCTTAAGGACAAGTATGAACCGGGCTGCAGTCGGCAAAAACGTTTACTTTGCTAAATGTCATCCTATAAATTTTTGAAGATTATCAGGGTTCGCGCTGGGGCCAAACCCTCGATTCAGAAGTAACGGCGAGTTGTAAATTTTCGTTGAGTTGATTTGCTTGAAATATTGTAAATAAATCTCCAGTTGCCTGAATTTACTAATGTTTGACGTAAACTTAAATGACTCAAAAGTGCTCGACGTGGACCCGGAAACAATAATCAAGTCCTTTTTTATAGCGCTCACAATTTTTGGAAACCCTTCTGAGCCTTGGTTTTGAGAAGGCGCCCGCCACACTTTTCCTCATGAGTGTTTGGCAATACTAACCTCAGTGCTGTAGTGTGGTCTGTGAATGTGTGTGCTTATAGGTGGTGTCTCCACACGACAAGGGGATTTGTGCGTCGGCCGCGGAACACGAGGAGCCCTGGGCGGACAGCTGGAGCCCAGACGGCGTCCGGGACAGCCCGCTCTGCAGCGATCCCCTGCAAGACGTCCTACAGACCTACCTCAGCCAACAAGTCCAGAAATATTGTTTCTACAAGTAGGGCTTACTTTGCTGATTGGGGCTGGTCAATCAAGTTTGTGCTAGTCAAGTTACAGTAGCACACATCAAAATTATGATGTATGTGATATTCTACAGTGGATTGTGGTCTGTATGAGTTTGAAGAGCAGTCTAATAATAGTGTCGACTGCCGACAAAGGTGTCCTTTGTTATCTATTTTTGGCTCCATTTTGAACATGCTTGAAAAATCACCATGGGACGGCGTTAAAAGCTACAGAAAGAACAGCTAGGGACTTCTTGTGTTTTTCATTTTTGTCTTTCAATTTCTGACTTGTCGCATACCTACTGTTTTGTTTGTCCCCTTTTTCAGTCGCCCGTAGTTTCATGATCCATGAATGTAACCATCACCAATAACCTAGCTCAATGAATGACCCGAGCCATTTTACCTCCCCTGTGCATGGCTGGAAACTCCTACATATTTTCTGGTTTAACCCCTGCTTTCAGGTCTGAGAATGCGGAGTGTCCCCTTCGGTTCACCTACACCCCCTTCCACGGCGTGGGCCACCTGTACGCCCCCAGTCTCTTCGAGGCCTTTGGCTTCAAGCCCTCCGCCTTTGTCTACGTCGCCGAGCAGATCATGCCTGACCCTGATTTTCCCACAGTTAAATTTCCCAACCCCGAAGAAGGATATCCGGTGCTTGTAAGTCGCTGCCAAATAAAGTGTATCATTTGGACTACTTTTTTTTAGTTTTTTAAAAAAGTTAATGATTCTACCCAACTTTCTACTTAGCTTAGCTTATCAAGTTTTTCATATATTGAACTTTATATTATCAGTTTTTTAATTGTCTTTAGACATTCTTTACAGACTTAAATGAGATCAACATAATAAAATGTGCTAACTTTATTTAGCAATAAATAATTATTCTGTAATCTGTTTCAGAAGTTGTCTTTCCAAACAGCGGACGCCAATGGGAGCAGAATTGTCCTTGCCAACGACCCCGACGCCGACAGATTCCAGTTGGCTGAAAAGCAACCCGAGTCAGTTTTAATTTAGTTTTCAAGTTTAAGTTTGATATGAAAGATCATTAAAGGCCTAGGCTGGATTTCACATTACGCACAAACGCAGTCTAAAACCTTATAAGCTTAAACAGACATTTTGTAATAGCATAACAATTTTGGATACCATTTCTTTACCATTAGCCGTCAAGTTCACTTAGGGTCTTATCCAAAATTGGATTTATCGGATTAGCTTTAACTTTATTTCGTCAATAACGCAGCGTCAGTTAAACGTAATTTATTGAAACTTGGCACACACCGAGGTATTATATGTGAGCCATGTGGGGCAGAATTTCAGCCGGTTATTTTCATTTTGCGCTGTGCTATTAGCAAAATTAATTTAAATCTAATCCGTTAAATCCAATTTTGGATAAGGCCCTTAGGTCGACTAAAACTTCGCCGGCAGAAAACTCTACAAAAGCAGAAAGTTTTAGATTGTCTTGAAATACAGTCAGTCAACTGAGTAAAATAATGACCTTTATGCTTTTATTCAGTTTCTTTCAGAATAAGCTATACGCTTATAAGCATTAAAATGGAACGCCATCCTGTTTTTTGCCAAGTCTATTGTTTGTTTTGTGTTTTAGCGGTGAGTGGCGTGTGCTGACGGGCAACGAGATCGGAGGGCTGCTGGCGTGGTGGATGTGGGAGGGATGGAAGAAGCGAAACCCACAGAGCACAGGTACAGCCTAATGTGGGGTGGGATAGTTTTCAAAACTGTTAGACTATGCCTAGATAATTTGTCAACGAACTACATGATTTTAGATTTATTATTAATTATGAATTTTCACTATCTGCAATGTAAAATAGGGCTTGAAGGTTGGCGAATTTGTGGTCCTATTTCTTGTGCTTACTATGGGGTATGGAAATAGGACTCCCCACCAACGCAATGTCCAGGGTCCCAGGGAGGTGCTCCGAAAGGTTAAGCTAGATTGGATAGAAGTGGCGTCAATGTTGGACCCCGTTAAATGTATTGTTGTTTTTGGTATGTTTTTGTCTGTATTGTTTTGTTGTGTTGTCTGTTTGTTGTGTTTGAGGGGGGAACGTGTACATGCTGAACAGTGCGGTCTCCTCCAAACTCATGCAGACCATTGCCCAGGCCGAGGGATTCAATTATGAGGTACTGCATTTTTGTATGCGCTTAGTGCTGTTTCGCTAGGGTCCGATTGCACAATGGGGTGGGGGGATTCGGGTGTGGCGTGCATCCCCCGCTTTAGTCCCTTATTTTGGGGTTTCCCCGGCGATCGCTGAATATTTTTGCCTCTTTTTGAATGATTGTTTTTTTAAGGCGTGTTCAAGCCATCAGCGGATGGAGGGGAAGGGGAGTGGGCTTTCCCTCTTAGGGGACTTAGGTCTAGGGTCTTAGGTTTTAGTTTTGACACTGAGGTTGCAATGATTATTTTTTGTTCTTTTTTCAGGAAACATTAACTGGTTTCAAGTGGATGGGCAATCGATCTCAGCAGCTGCGAGACGCTGGGAAAGAAGTTCTGTTGGCATGGGAAGAGTCTATTGGTAAATTAATTTTAAATAAAAAACTTTGCTGAGCTCTGCGCTATATCCAGATTGAATTTTGTGATTTAAAATTGTAATGATTTAAGCCAGATTTAAAGTTATTTTGCATAAGCTTACCAGTGTGACTAATTAGTATAACATACTGTCTTGTCCAATAATTGCGATTTTTAATGAATGTATGAAGTACACCTGGGGGCTGACTGTACCCTTGTCCTCAAGAGTAAGAGTAAGGACACCCCGCCCAATAAAGTCCAGGGTTCTGAGGAAAGGGTCCCGAAAATTGGAAAGGGTCACAAAAGTGTGTAAATAAAAGTAAATTTTTCTCGAAAATTTTGACACCTTTTTAAATTTAGTAGAAGTTTTTTTAGTGGATCAGGGGTCCTCGAATTTGGACCGGAAAGCCCAACCCCAAATTGTTGACCCCGTTACATGACGTGTGTGTCTAGTGTTGTGTGTTTGTTAGGCTATATGTGTGGGGACTCCCTGGACAAGGACGGAATCCTGGCGGCGGCCATGTTTGCGGAAATGGCCAGTCACCTGCACGCCCAGGCCAGCTCGTTCACCCAGCAACTCGAGCACTTGTACCAGAAGTAAGCCTTTGGCGGACTAGGCTGCGTCACTTACTCAGTTTAGTGGCATAACTTCTGGTACTTATTTGATAGTCGAATCTATTCTGTTCGTAACGAAATCACATATTATTTCGTTTTCTCAAGTGGTGCAACTATTTTTTGTCAGACTTTAGTAATTGGAGGCGAGATTAACTATGGAATAAACTGGTTTGTTTTGGAAAAAAAGTTAGCGTCGGCTTTCAAACCAGTATCGGTCAAAATTTAGTTGAAGTTTCAATAATGCTTTATTTGCTTAGGGGTTGTTCACAAATTCGGATTATCGAGATTAGATTAACTGAATTAACTACCATAACTCGACTTAGAATTTGAGTATCTTTCCAAGAATTTGCACGTTTGTGTAATTAGCACTCAGAACCAACTGTGTCGAATTTAAAAAAGATCTCATGCTTCTGTGTTGAGTTATTCCAGTTAATTCAGTTAATCTAATCCAGTTAATCCGAATTTGTGAACAGGCCCTTAGAAAATTTAAGTTTGAAATTACAATGTTCTTGTAGTTGATACTTAAGTAATTTAGTTGACATAATTTGCAATATTTTAGATACGGCTATCACATTGGACGTATTTCCTACTTCATTTCGACCAAGCCTGAAGTGACCAAAAAAATTTTCGACCGTCTGCGAAATTTCGCTGGGGAGCCCAAAACGGTAAGAGCCCGAGACGTGACGTAGTAAAATTGGTTTTTTTGGAGAATGGAAAAAAACCAAATAATTTGGTGACATAACGGATACAGGTCGTAGTAAAGATTTTTATTACATTTTTCGAAGCAGGTATAAAGTCACAGTTATGCCGCCATGTTTTTTCGCATTTCCTTTAAAAGTTAGAATTTGTTTTTTCCTTTTTCTACAGTAAGTTCTGAGTTAGTTATGTAAATTTTATTTTGTGTTTTATATTTTACTTTATTACTGCTTTCGTAGTCGCTTTACAAAAGAGCTTTAACATAAATCCAATGTAATGTCTTGGAGAATTTCTGAGAAGTGGGTTTTGGCCTACTTTATGCCACTTTTCCACTTTATGCGAAAATTTAGGTGTTTTTAGTCAAAAAGGGGAGAGGGTGGGGTAGACCTAAAATATTTTCCGGGGACTTACTTAAAAAATTGACCCCGTCACATGCATAACATGGGCGTAGAGGAATGGGGGGGGGGGGGGTCAGATGGCACCCTCACCCCCCCCCCTTCAAACAGGCGCTTAATGTAAGAATGTGCTGAAGGCAGCTTACTACATCAGAATCGGTGGCTTGTGAAGCAAAACTCGGCGGCTCACGCATCCACCCCTCCCTCGTGGTGGTCACATGTATATAATATCAAAAGTACATAATAGGACTATATTATGTAATCTTGATTGTTGGTTGTCTTTGCAGTACCCGGCCAGCATTGGCTCAGTGGCAGTGGAAGCGGTGCGTGACCTGACCGTTGGCTATGACTCGTCGCGTCCGGACGGAGTGCCCCTGCTCCCGGTGAGCCAGTCCAGCCAGATGCTCACCTTCACCCTCCAGGACCAGGGACGCAGCACCATCACCGTCCGGGCCAGCGGCACTGAGCCCAAGATCAAATACTATGTGGAGGTCAAGACCAAGCCGGGCAGGTATATAGCCTCGTCTCGTCAGTGACGATGACTAATTGGTTGGTGATGCGTCACTACACTGACGAAGCACTACACTGAGGTCGAGTCGTACTGTCGTATGTCTGTGAGCCAAGAGTACATAATAGGATAATCCTATTGATATTATGTGCTCTTGGTGCCACTGACAAAATGAAGAAAGAATATAATACGTTATGTATAATTGTGCTGCGGGCTTTGTCTAGTCTCGTCAGTGACGTGGACTTGGTTGTTGGTGACGCGTCACTTAGAAACCAAAAAGTTCACTGTTTTTCAACAACAGACGTTTTCGAGCTTATTGAAGCTGCTAGGATTTTTGCCTCCATAATATAGTACACGAGGTCTCAGTGTGAGAGAGGGGTGGTTGTCTCCAAAGTTTTGAACTGTTAGGGTGGCTTTTTGGCGTTACAATGGACATTTTTTTGCTAGTTTTTTGTAAGTTTTTGACTTTTTTTTGGAGCATTTTACAGTCATCGGGGGCTTCCCTTGAGCTTCAAGGAACCTTTAAAATTTCGTATTTCAAGAATTTCGTATTTCGAAATTTCAAGAATGTAAAATTTCGGCGAATTGGCTTTTTTAGCTTCAGGACAGCTGTTTTCTCAGCAACCAGTCCACGATGAGGGTGTTTGTATCTATACCGATAGGTCAAGTCTGTGCAGGAGAAAGCTTGTCCCTGAATCTCAAATCTGGGAGACTTCCCCCACCCGTGTACATCTGTGATCGTTCATGTCCCTGTCTCTTGAAGGACAAATTTATGGTTCTTGTAACATTTGAAAAGATGGCTGGGGACAGTTGGGATCGGTAACTAGGCTAGTCCTAGTCCTAGTCGTAGCTCACCTGATGCCCCGCGCTCAAACCAATTGGCCTATCAGCCCAGCACAGCAATTGCTGTTATAATTACTCTATATGTATATACCAGCTGATTAGCTCATCTGACTGCTACTACCACTATCAGCCAATCTGCTGTTTATGCTTGTGTTATATTTGTGTTGCAGCTCTCGTGAGGAGGCAGAGCAGCATTTGTGGTTGCTGTGCGGCGCCGTGGTGGACGAGCTTATCCAGCCCTCTCTGCACAACCTCACTGCCAAGGAGGAATGAACTAGACGACTGCCATGCCAGTTTTGCACCGAATAGGTTCAGTCGCTTCAAATAATGGCATCTTTAAAATGTTCACTTTTATACGGTGGCACTATACTAACGAATGTGCAGTGTTTTTCAACGGGTTTTGAAATGGGCCAGATTTGTTGAACTTTTATCCAAATTTAAACTTAAACTCTGTTCTCCTATTGTGTGGTTTGGCTTTTTGGCTTGGCTTCATCCGTTAAATTTTTCACATGACTCCAGACTCCATTACTTCAGGTATCCTTATTAGTTTGTGAGTTGATTTTTTAGAGATTTTTTGAAAAACGAATTAGTTTGAATCAGCTAACGTATTTTAAAAAATGCGCATTCGCTATGATTTAAAGGGGTAGTTTGTGGCTGTTTTTCAGTGTTTCTCTTGAGCTAATTGCAAACTTATTGATCCTTAGACAGACCACATTTTGTTCGACATCTGTCAAACATATGGCAAAAATTTGAACATAATAAATAGTAAAATGTATTGAATATTATAAGAATGAATGAATGAATCGAATATGTTCGTAACAGCTCAAGTGAGAATGTACTGTATAATCGAAACTACTCGTCAAGTGCTTTCGTGTGACCTTTTTTGCTATGTATAGTTTAGTAGTTCATCATGACGTAGTTTATTGTTTTTTATGTGTAGCCTGATATGGCCAGAGTGGTCTCGGTTATGTACTGCACATTAGAAAGTAGGAGTTGTGTATAGTGACTTATGTGACAATTCTTCATAGAAAAAACTTTTTATAATTTCTAATTCATACTCTTTATGGACACAGGGATACAGGAGCGTTTTTTTGGTCAGCTTCTGGAAGAAATTATTATAAGCTTCTGGGCTATAGTTTTAACCACACGCCCTAGTCTTAATAAATCCAACATTGTTGTAACAGCAATAATTGGTCAAGTAGGTTTAATTCCATTTAGTTATGACCAGACTAATATTAATTTGTTTGATCCTGCGCACTTCTATGACTTGAAAAGTATATATAACTACATCATAATTCGCTTACTACTGCTATATAACGAATTTTAATTGTTTAGTCTGTGTGATAGCCTGTTATTTATAGCTTTTGATTTTTTATCGATAACATGTTCTGTTGTAGTATTATATAATTATTATAAACTTTGTTTAGCAGATTGGTGTTCACTTGCCCTTGTTTATAATAGAATTGGTTGTCAACCATCATGCATTTTGTGCGAATTACTGAAAACTGTTTCTTTCGTTGCTGTTATGCTGGCATATTTCAGTGGGGGAGCGAAGGCGCCCCATAGAAGAAGTGCCCCCTAGGATTTCTTTAAAAAACGACGTTTTTGAGAAATTTTTCAGTTGTAGCCAATGTTTAGGATTGGGTATATCCTTACTTACTTTACCTTTTATCCTGTCTAATTTTGTATGAAAGCTATATTTACGTATGACATACCGTTTTTTGCTGTAAATTGGAGCTCATCGTGACGTTGGTGCACCCCTCTCCTGATTTTGGTGGGCGCTCCCCCCCCCATATAAATTTGAGGAACAATGTGCCAGTTATGTGTGTAATAATGTATGTATGTATACGATTCTAGTCACCTCCAATAACCGTATTTGTCACTGCCTAAAATGCTGGTGTGTTAGTCAGTTTCAGTTAGTCAAAAAGGGCCATTTCTAAAATCTATTACCTTGGATTAAACGGCTTAGATTAAAATGGTCTTGCCAATAACTCATGAGCGTGTATCAAGTCAATCATACGTTTCCGTCACATAAGACTTTGTCACGTTCCGCTAGTGCACTCAGTATATATTGTATGTTCCAATTCCGATATAAGTCTCTGAGGGCCTTTTCATAAATTATTAACTGGATATTAGATTGCCTGGATTAACTTCAGTAACTCAAGATTGACGAAAGTTTAAAAAACTTCGTAGAACGAAACCGTATCATCTGCATTTGCTTGCAAAATTTTATGAATTTAAATGAATCATATCCCGAGTTACAAAGTTAGTCCAGTCTATCTACTCCATAGTGAGTATTTATGAAAAGGCCCTGAGCGACCAGTTTTGATGCAATCCGCTTTATCCGCTTTAGGAATTGGCCCTTGCGTGTGCTTGTCACTCGGTCTTAACTTAGTGGAAATTATTCGTTGGATTTATGTTAATTTTACGTATACAGTACATGATTAAAATAACAAGTAAAAGGTTGGGGTATTCAGAATTCAGCTTACTATTTATTAAAATTTTCTTGAAGCGTGTGAAAGTTTTAATTTGTAATGTTAATTGAATATAATGTTGTTGTTAATTAAATATACTTAATCGGATCTGCTAAATATAATTCCGATAATATCAGCAGAATGTTCTATGATCGTTGGGTATTGTTTGTGGCTGTTATTATTGGTGTGTGCAATCACTTGATGTGGTGAGACTGTTGATTTATAGATAATCTTAATAAATTATTATGACACAAAGCGTGTTGAGTGTGAGCATAATTTTGGATTGTAAAATCGTGTTGGAATTTATGAATTACCATTTCACGCTGTTACTTGGCTGCTTAAGTCATCGATGGTAGAAAGCTGTTACATTACATCTGTGAGAGTAGTCATTCCAATACGAGTTGGTATATTTTTTTCGATAAGCAAAGTTCAGATTGTGTGCAAAAAGTAGCTGATATAAAGCTCGGCTCGGTTTAAATATTTTCGAAGATAAACTTGAAGTAAGTGCCGTAAGTGAGTGACGTAAGTTAGTTATCGTAGTGGTTTGAGGCCCCATGGAACTTAGTCCGAACGTAGTTTGACTTGTTTACTGCGAGTTCTAGGAAATCTGTGTATCGGAATAGGTCAGTGTTGACTTCAAGTATGGCTCATTCATGTGTTCGTTTGGAAATTGTATGAATTCCTTCTGTGATGAGCCAAAGCTATAGGAATTCTGTCACTGTAGCCGCTTCAAAGCTTGACACCAAGAGTAGTATGGAAGTCTAGTTCAAATCTTTCCGACACCAAGAGTAGGTGAACGTAGTAGTTCCAGTTAGTTTGCGCCAAGAAGGTGCACATTGCATGGTGCAACAGCACGACTTCATTACTTTAGAATCCCACCCTGTTTTTTCGGATTCGCTCTCTGCGAAACTGTGGAAATAAGTTTTGCCTACCGTAATTGTTTTTTCAGCCTAAAGCTCATCCCCCTTTTGGCTCATTGATCATCATTATGGCTCGCACGAAAAAGTCTGCCCGCAAGAGTACATCCAAGCTGCCTCAGAAATTGCTGGAACAGCGGGAGCGGGAGCGGCGGGGGGAGGGGCAAGAGCAACAGGACGGGGAGGGCACCAGCAAGGCTGACCAACAGGAGGCTCAACAGGAAGAGCACGTAAGTAGGGGCAAGAGCAACAGGACGGGGAGGGCACCAGCAAGGCTGACCAACAGGAGGCTCAACAGGAAGAGCACGTAAGTAGGGGCAAGAGCAACAGGACAGGGAGGGCACCAGCAAGGCTGACCCACAGGAGGCTCAACAGGAAGAGCACGTAAGTAGGGGCAAGAGCAACAGGACGGGGAGGGCACCAGCAAGGCTGACCCACAGGAGGCTCAACAGGAAGAGCACGTAAGTAGGGGCAAGAGCAACAGGACGGGGAGGGCACCAGCAAGGCTGACCAACAGGAGGCTCAACAGGAAGAGCACGTAAGTAGGGGCAAGAGCAACAGGACGGGGAGGGCACCAGCAAGGCTGACCCACAGGAGGCTCAGCAGGAAGAGCACGTAAGTGTTTCACGCAATGGGGACAAGGCGTGTGCTGCCACTGTGTTGGGGCTTCGTAGGGGGCCAAACGCCTCATCGGCTGCCCCTCGTGGCCGACGGAACGTTTTCCCCATGTCTGAACCAGGGTTAATGCGGCATATTATGGCGTACACATTAGTTCTATTCCATTTCATGTAATTCATTTAATTTGAAATTGATCTAATTCCTTTAATCTGATTAAGTAAAGCTACGGTTGATATAATTTCGGTACTCTAATCCGGTCAAGCACTTAAAAAATTTACCCTTCATGATGAAAGCTAGTTAGTAGTAATGTTTTTTTAGCATTCGGATGGCGAGCGAGCGGAGTCAGGAGCCGAGCAGAAGAAGGAGACAAAAAATGATGCCAAACGGTAACTCGAGGCTGTTTACATTTTGCAGCAAGACTTTTTTTGATCGAATATTGAATATTTTTGACTGCGTTTTCAAACAAAAGTGGTGTTGAGCTTTGGATTAACGCAACAGAGGCCCATAGTTTTTTTGTCATACTGCAGTTGTTAGTCTTGAGCCGAAAGCGCACATTGGCATCAGCATTAGGTTTTCATCCTTTTCCCCAGACTGCAACTTGATGCCCTCATACAAGTTATTCACCCCACAGGCTGCTTTGTTGTGCCCAACACGGCAACACCCCCCCCCCCCCCGGTCAGGGGCTGACCCTTGACCCCCTTTAGCAAAGTAAAGAGTTTACGCAACTGTCCTCGTAATGATCGTCCATCTTAAGCCCGGTTCATACTTGTCCTTAAGCACGCATGGGCAACGCCTACACCCAGCCTACACTGGTGTAGGCTAGACCCACGCACCCACGCAAGGGTTAGTAAGGGACCCACGCAGGGTACGAGGGTGGGTGAAGCGCAATAACTGAGTAAGTGACCCACGCAGAGTAAGTGACCCACGCAGATGATGCGAAGCGACTGACTGCAGTGGCTGATTCCGTAACTAAGACCCACGCTGCCAATGGGAACGTATTGACTGACTCCATAAGTAAGACCCATGCTGGAAATTGACTGACGCCGTAAGTAAGACCCACGCTGGAAGCGGGAACGTATTGACCTTAAGGACCTTAAGGACCCAGGGACACAAAATTTGCTGTCAGCTGCTGTGAAGAATTTACAAATGCGTTTTTGAGCCAATTATTTGTATACGATCTAAAATAATCTCAACTATCGTCATGCTAGAAAATTGGTATATTTGGCTATGCAGTATTTTTTTGAAATCGTTTAGTGACAAAACCACAGGGACAAGAACAAGGACACCTGTTAGTCAAACAGTGGCTAATCTTAGAAAGGATTTAACTGGGGTTGTTTTCTATTCAGGCAGCGAAAAGACGAAGGCGACGATGGCAAGGACGAGGACGAAAGCAAGCGACAAAAGCTGGACGATGGGCAAAGTGAGGAAGGGGGGACGGAGAAAGGGGCCGGGGAAGGGGGAGCCACCGAGAATGGCACCCCACAGGCCAACGGAGACGAGTCCAAGACTGACGCTGACCAGAAGACCGAGTCCGCAGTCACTGAGAAGGGGGACACTGCTCTCGCAACTTAGGAGCATGTGGCTGGGTCCAATAGGATTTTGGAAGTCCCCAAACAGGGCTTGTGTAAAAATCGACCCTGTATAAACAATATTGTGTATATAAATTAATGTTTAGGTGAGTCATTTATATATTAAGCATCATGTGTGTAAAGTTAAGCTGCAATTTGTACAATATACTGTGCACTGTTGTCCTTGTGTTTGTTGTAACCTGATGTATTTGATCAGAGGCCTAAAGGGCTTGTGTTTGTTGTAACTGACGTATCTGATCAGAAGCCTAAAGTCTGCAAAAAATAGATGCGCCAGTTACTTATTTTAGTGGCATGACTTCTGCGACTAATTGCTGTACTCTTGATAGTCAAAATCTATTCTTTTCGAACGAAATCACATGTTTCGCTTTCTCAAGTGATGCAGCTATTTTCTGTCAGACTTCAGTTCATACTTATCCGTAAGGGTGTCCGTTTGTCCGTAAGCAAAAAATTTGATGTGTTGTTGCAGACGAAAGTTCAGATCTTAACAGCTAGAGCTAATCCATTTTTAAGCGAAACTAGCGTAGCATTTGTTAACAAATCTGCAAAAAAATCATTTTTGCATCCTTTTGTTTCTGTAGCTTTTTTTCAAAAAGCAGTTTTTTCTTACGGACAAGTATGAACCTGCCGTTGCAAGAAAACTTTTAATTGTTCCGATTCTGTGAACTGCTCATCTGTGGTTACCCCAATGAATTTCAGTGGCTTTTACAGTTTTTTATGAGATAGCTTGGACAAGCCCATCTCCAAGCTGTGGCGTAGTCAGAAAACGGGGGCTTGGCTTTTTCAATTTTCTATTTTTTCCACAGAAGCGATAGATAATAGCACATTTCGTTCAAAACAATAATGCAAGTGTTGTTCGCCAAGAGCGACATTTAGAACTAAATTTTTAGCGTGAAATTAATGTGCGCAGAACTCAGCAGTTTTGTGATAAATACTAACAAGTGTATAAGACCTTAGCCAAAAAGCTTAAGCAAAATATGTAAAGACGTCAGAATTATGATTTCTGTCGAACCTTAATTTGGTTAATCTGACCGGCTTAGCTCCACAAACTAAAATGGGGGACAGTTTGTGAAATTTCTAACTTTAATTTGAGGAAAAAAAGCCTCAGCTTTCCTTTTTTGCTGCTGTGTCAGGAATGTTGTAGAATCATTGTGAAGCAGCAGTTTTTTTTAACTTCACTTAAACTTTTTTACAAGCTGGTCAGTGAGAGCGGGTTTTTTTTCTATCTTGCCTTTTACTGTTGGCTGCTTTTTTAATTCAAGTATTTTATATGTCAGAAGATATATTATGTTTTTTGTTTGTTTCTGTTTGTGTTTCAGCATCCTGCGTTTATCATGTGTTGTTTTATTAATCAAAGTATTTTTAATTGTGATTAAGGTCTAATAGAATAAAGCAGAATTTTTAATGTTTTGTTGAGATAAGTCATAACGAAATTAGCAAATGAGTCTAATGTAGATCCAACTGTGAAGCGATAAGACAGAGTTCTGAGGCCGTATTTTCAAAATTACCCATGGGGAAGTCAAGCTGGCTACCTACCCAGATGTTGTAAACGTCTTCCCCTTCAACCACAAAATAAAACAATGAGTGTGATTAGAACATTAAATTAAACTAAAACTTTAAATTTAATTAATAACCATTGTTAGATTAGACATGGTGTGTTACTTAAGTAAAAAAAATTAAATAAATAATTTAAAAATGTGACCTTTTCTAGGCGTATAATATGTATATAATGATAAATATTGCAAACATTTTTATTCCGTGACCAACTTTGCTCAGAGCTGATTTATCTTAGAGCTTATAAAGCCCGGTTCATACTTATCCTTATTCCTGCCCCTGTCGCTTGGTCCTAGTAGTTGTTGCACCAACACTACCCGGCAAAACTCTACCAAAATTTGCACGAAAATAGCAACGGGGTTGTCAAGTTTGTTAGATAAAAATTAACTATGTTCTTAACGACAAGCATGAACCCAGCTTTATTCACGACGTTTTCCATGTTTTACTATGTGCAGAGATGTTATTGCAATGTCGACTTCTCATACCCATAAAATCAAGACGGGCGGTAGCAGCGTTTGTAAAAAGTTCTACCGAACCTTGTGATCAAAGTATGAATGAATCCATTTTAACTATTTTCTCCTAGTCTTTTATATTCTTTTATGTTTACATGTTCAAGAGATTCGTTATCTTTAGTTGTTTGTTATTTTGTTCTGTATGTTACTCTGTGAATAAAATTATTGAAAAAACGTGTTGGCGTTGGCCTTGCGATACTGAAATTTTTTTTAGGTTTTCTTGTAAGAAAAAACAGCTAAGATAAGTGAGAAAGCCGAAGTCTCAAAGTTTAAGCTAAATGAGTCGGTCTAGAAGTTTGGTAGGAGACAGTTTAGTCCGAATATGCACTCTAATCTCCAGCTCCGAAGAAGATCCTTTTAAGTTGCGTTTGCCTACTGTCTGCTCGAGTTGAACTTTGTAACCCTCAGTACCGCAAGCAGCCAGCTCTGTGGGATGTCTAGTAGTCGTCCCCATGGGTGCTGATGGCGCAGGGCTTCCTTCGCTCGGAATGCTAAAATAGGAAATAATGCATGTTGTAAAAGCGTAGGGAACCAAGGTTGGGCACACCATAGTGGTACGGTAATAACGACAGTCATATTAGGGTAATTGTTGAGTTTTTGTAGCACTAAGTTTATTAAAGACACGGGGGGGAAAGCGTAAGCATATGTGAAGTCCGACCAGTCATAGCTTAAGGCATCAACCGCTAAAGCATGTAGTTCTGGACGCCATGAGATGTACTGTTTTACGACACTTTTCTTTACTTGCAAAAAGGTCGATCTGAGGTACAAAAAAATGGAAAAAATAATGTTTTTGGTCTCGCAGGACACCGCCCACGAATTCGATGATATAGAATTTCGCGAAAGGCTATCTGCATCCACATTTTCTGTTGATGCTATACGTCGAAAAAGGGGAGTGAGATGCAGACGCAGCATTTGGTTCCAAATTTTGATTGCTAATTTATTGAGACGCTCACTTTTTGGGCCGCCTCGTTTTACTAGATATGATAACGCCACATTGTTATCTAATGCTACGGTTACAGTTTGATTGCGCAGCTGTTTTTGCAATCGGCTATCCTGCAAGGCGTTGTGTAATGCTAGCAATTCCAGTTCGTTAATATGTAGGTTCTTATTACTGGTGGGCCAGGTGCCTGATAATTCTGTACCTCCACAGATAGCACCCCAGCCAGTTGTAGAGGCGTCTGTGAATAATGTCAAGTGTGCCTCACCACTTTTCAATCCTCTGGATGGTGTGTTGGACAGTAAGTCCATCCAAACCGCCAACTCTTCCTTGACGTGGGCTGGCAGCTTCACCAAGTGGTCGTACTGTTTGGCTGATCGATGATCCGACGGGAGGGATTGATTGAGGAACCGCTGCAGGTCTCTATAATACAAAGGAGCATTAGGAAATGCTAGTAACATGCTGGAGAATGTGCTGAGTGTCGCAGCTAATAGTCTTAGTGTGACTCGTTTGCTGGTATCAACCTTCTGGATGAGGTGTCGTGCTTTCTCAACTCTTTTTTGCGACACCGAGACTATCATTGAAACTGAATTCCATAGAAAACCTAAATACAAGGTTGACTGTGTCGGTTCGAGTTGTGATTTTCCGAGGTTAATTGTGAACCCAAGATATGTGAGAAAGTTCACAACTGTTGCTGTGTTCGTCTTGGCTATGGTCTTAGTTTGTGATAAAATAATATCATCTAAGTAGATTAATAGTCTTAATCCGGCGCTGCGTAACCTAGCTATGGGAATTTTCAGTAGTTTGGTGAAGACTCTGGGGCTACTAGACAAGCCAAATGGTAAAGCTACGAAGGCATAATGCTTATTTTGGAAAGAAAAGGACAAAAATCCGTGATGCTTTTTGTGTATAGGGATGTGAAAATAAGCATCTTTGAGGTCTATTGAAGAGAACCAGTCACCTGGATTTATCATAGAAATGAGTTGCTTCGGCTGTTCCATTTTGAATTTTCGATACTTAACATACTGGTTAAGTGGTTTTAGGTTAATGACAGGGCGAAGGTCGCCTGTGGATTTAGGGACTAAAAAAACAGTGGAAGAAAATTTTATTTCAGACACTGAAACTTGTCTGATAGCCCCTTTACACAACAGAGTGTCTATTTCTGTCAGTAAAAGGTTAGCGTCGGTAGAATTAAGAAGTGTGGTCTGAATGCCCCTGGGAGCCGGAGGCAACTGTGCAAATTCGATTGGGTAACCGGTAATAATTTTCTGAACCAGCGGATCACCGGTCAGAGAGTTCCACCGGTCTTTGAAATATTTTAGACGGCCGGCAGTCAAAAATTTTGCAACAGTTGCCGTGTGCTCCTGTAGGGGGCCATCAGTTTGCTCTACGTATAGTGCATCAGGAGTTTCACAAGCATTTGCAAATGACAACTGGTAAACTTACACTTCCTACATCTGCCGACTGACTAATGTGGCCGACCGGACTGCCCGCTGGTACCCGGGCGTTGTCCTCGGCTGAATGATTTGTTCTGACCTCGTCTGCCCCACGTTGACCGACCGCGTCTGTCCAGCCCTCGGAAGGCTCCCCGACGAGCCGATGTCTGTAAGGTAATGAAGAAGAAACACTATCACTGCCAACTGTTGGCACAATCAGGTGTAAATCAGACGCACGAGGATTTAGTTTTGCTAATAGGGGTGGTCTTGAATGTCTCACCTGTTGCTTTTGATTTGGCCCATGTGCGCCAGATGGACCGGGACCCTTTTCTGCCGCAGCCATGCGTTTCTTTTCTCGGCGTTTTTGTTCTTTATCAGCTAAGCGCTTGAAGCTGGGTCCAAACAGGTATTCGCTACTGCGCTGCTTAAAGGCAGAACGAAGATTTGGGCGCAAACCACGGTCCAGTGCCCCGATAGCTGAGGCTGCCCGGTGGTATTCGATTCGGCGGCACACGCCGCCGAGTAGAGTCAAAGCATAGTCCATATGCCTCATGAAACGCTCTGCTTCGAATGTGAGGGAGGACAGATCCTGCGGTACCTCATCCCCCGATTGCTGCAGCCTTCGGGCTTGTACTACTTTCTCTGCAGCCTTGCCAATGTAGGCAGCCAGAGGAATCGCGACGTGGTACAAGTCGGTCTCCCACGTGAGCAGACGTCCTTCTACGTCCCGGCGGGCCCCATTGAACAAATTTGTGTGCTCTTCGTGAAGTTGGGGCGGCTCGAATTTGGGGCGTTCTTTTTTTGGAAGCACTAGTTTGCTGAATAAGGGGGCAGAGTGATCAACAATGTTACCGGCGGCGTGTTGCCACCGCTCCAATCCGACGTCAGGCACTGATATATTGGGACGGCCCACGGTCGTTATTTCTGGGCAGACCAGCTCCAGTGCCGATACCGGTTCGGGGGATGGCACTGATGGCATATCCGGGAGCATTCGAGGAATGCGCTTATCAGTCGTCTTTATTCCGTCCGACTGACCCCCTTCGTCTCCATCTGACTCACCCCCTTCGTCACTTATCTGGCCATCGGATAAACCGTTTTGAGATCCCTCAGACCCATTCGGGCTACTAGACCTTTCAAGGGTAGCGACCGAAGATGGCACGCTACGGGTACTACTATGGGATCGTGACCGACTACGGGATTTACGAGGTTGTTTTTCTCGTGGTTTGGCACCGGGTGCCGTTTTGCCCTTTTTGGCAATTTTGAACGCCGGATCGCGCGGCTGTTTGCCACTCCGAGAGTGTGACGGAGAACAGCTGCGAGAGCTGGTGGAAGAAGCGCTGCGTGAGCGCGAAGTATCGCTCCGAGAGCGAGTACGCGATCGGACCGATCGTGGCATAATCAACAAATAATATCTAAAAAGATGTATGATGCGTAATACGCAGACGCTCGTCCTTCACGGCTGTTGGTGCATCAAGAGCGCATAACTGCGTTATAAGCTCTTGATGACCTACACCGTGTGGTGTGTGTGTGATGCAGTATATATATTGCACCAGACACACAGGGTGAGCGGCTGCGTACTAACGCGTCTACAATTCGGCGAAAAACAAGACAACTGATTATCACTGGGCAGCATGACCCTTATATACGCGTATATGCATTAATTTGCATATTTGTGTTAACATTCGGTCGAGACAAGACAGGACGTACGTAGAGAGAACTTGTAGCGATAATAGATGAATTGCGTATTCGCGCTATTCTGTATTGCTCCGAGTTCCGACGCGCATCCGCGCCCAATCTGCCCCATTTGTCTCGTTTGGTTCCTCTGGCTCCCCTCCCGCAATTGTCTGTCTGTGCCCCTGGGGCCTGTTGCATAAACAGTTCGATAGGCGAAATAGGTCCAATAGGTTGGTAGCTATGGAAAATTTGCGTAGCATAAACCGATAGGTAGATAGTTAACAGTCGATATGTTCAACAGGCAATTTTCAGCACTACTTCAATAAGGTAGTTTGCGAAAGGTACGATAGGCAATCGTTGCATAAAAGAACCTATCGCCTATTGCACCTACTAAACAATATCTATTTTTGACGATAGGTGTGTATATACTGTGTTGTTCCGTCAGAGAATTTTAGTTTAGTTTTAGTTATAGTTTTGGTATACACTAAAGTATTAGTTAAGTTTTAGTTACGGTTTTGGTATAACCCTTAATTTTAGTTAGGTTTTAGTTACAGTTTTGGTAGAAGGCTAAATTTTAGTTTAGTTTTAGTTATAGTTATGCGCAAGGGAAAAAATTAGTTTTAGTTATAGTTATGGTATAGTTTTAGTTATGGTACAACGGAGTTTTAGTTATGGTATAGTTTCAGTGAATTTTAAGTTTTAGTTATGGTATAATCATATTGATTTTATCGTCATTAACTCTACAATACCCAGTTGATCACGTGAGATACTTCACGATGAACTACCAAATCTTCACGATGAACTTCCAAATCCCCACAAAATTTTTTTAGTTTTACACAAGGGCCCCCTTTGGTTCTTAGGGTCCGGCCGGAAAAGTTTTCTGATGCGTCCCCAATTGACCAGACGACCGTCCGGCCGTCCCAACACTCATAAAACACCTTAAAAATGCAAGATCACTAAACCACGCGGTCGCAGGGGTCTGGGAGCGGTAGCCCCTAGGAAAAAATTGGTGATTTTTCCAATTATTAGACCGAATTTGGTCAACTGGAGACGTATCAGACAAATTTTCCGACAAAATGGGATGGGAACGTCACATCAGACAGTGTATTACACAAGTAAATGTAGCATATAATACAGTAATACTCGTGTAGACATGCAAATGCAGCATAATGTACTTGTGTATACATGCATAGGCTTTGATGAAAAATAATAACAAGGAATAGTAAGCCACAGGGTTGCAGGGGTCTGGGAGCGGCAGCCCCCAGAAAAAAATTAAGGAAATTTTTAATTTTTTATTTATAGGCCAAATTTCGTCAATATTGGAGACGTATCAGAAAATTTTTCCGGCCGAACCATAAAAACTATAGGCGCACTTATGTCAAAGATTACTCGGAAAAAATTTCGGGGTGGGAGAATTTTTTTAGAAATTTTTTTAGAAATAAATTTTTTTAGATTTTGCATTAAAAACAGTGCATTTTGAACTAATTACAGGTCAGTCACTCAGTCATGAACTGTGCATTATTGTGCAGAATTTTAATTTTTGTGGGCAAAATTTTAAAAAAGTGCGATTTTGCACAGGGCTTTGCACAAAAAAAACCCGCGTCAGACTATGGCTGCCTAGGGAGAAAGATACTCTGGTATAAATCGCAGTCTCTTGGTTAATAACAGTTACACCAGTCATTTGTTTTCAGAACTCGCATCAGCCTGTTTCACACGAGGGCCCTTTTTATGGCGCATTGCATGGCGCATCCTATGGCGCATTTCATGGTGCATTAAATGACGCATCACATGGCGCATTCATGTAATGCGCCATGTAATGCGCACGGCGCGTTGCATGGTGCGTTACAATCTTTTATTTTTTCAAAATAATGTTCTACACCATGATACAAAGAGTACATAATAGTGTCTCACTCTTTATAGAAGAAGAGTGAGACACTCTGCTTTCTGCCTGTCTTATAGCGCAGGCAGATGCGCTCGTCATTTCCAGCCCACATGTTGCCGTTTTATGCAACATGTGGGTAGCCAATCAGAAGCGACCCTCGCTTCTGATTGGCTGGACGCCTATGCACGTGCTCCAATCAGCACGCAGGCGGCCTCACGTGCTCCAATCAGCACACTGGCCGCCATTACAGCCATTTCATTGTTACATTTTGCCATGATCGGTCGGGTTGGGTTTTTTTGTTTTTTTGCCCAAAGTTATATTTTGCCGATATTTTTACGCGGCCCTCTCAGGGGCCGCGTATATACTATATTCAGAATCTGATTCTCCTACGTTATCTTGGGTAGATCGATTTTCTAGTGTTAATTAACACTAGAAGTGCAGGTACCTCCCAATGCCTCTTCATAGAATGTCATTCAGTCGCGAATAACGGTAAATAAATCTTACCGAAACGAAAAAGTACCTGACGGACCGAAATCGAACCGTCGGCTTTTCGACTCTAAGCAGACCATTCGCTCAGCCCATTGAACTACCATATTTCCTCGAATAAAGCCCCTGTCTTGAATAGAACTTCTGTCTCGAATAGAACCCCCGTCTAAATGCTCACGAAATAATATAACCCCTGCCTTGAATTGTATCCCCGGGGGTTCTATTCAAAACGTCCTTGAATATAACCCCAGGGGTTGTATTCAAAGCGTCCTCGAACAGAGCCCCAGTGTGCGTACGTACAATGTATAACGCTTGGGCAGCCTGTCGAAAGTTCGTGGGGTAAATTATGTTTTTGAGTGATTTTGGTTTAAATCAGCATTTGTATGTGCATTAGCGTACCACGTGAACTAGATTTTCATTAAAACTGGTTTGAGGGCCAGTTTTTTCACTGTAACTATTTATAACTACCTATATAACTATATTCAGCTACACTGTCGTATATCTTCCAATGATACTTTTTAGGTCTTTTTTATACAATAACAGGAACCGTGGTGACAATTGTCAATGCGTAATTTTTAAAAAACTCAACCTGGCATACATGTAACAGCACAAAAATTTTGGGTACCCCTCCCCACTCTGGTGGGACCCCCGTCCCCTGCGTCGACTCATTTTTGACCACCCGTCCCTCCCAGCCGACTCATTTTTGACCACCCGTCCCTCCCAAAAATGACGCAATTTTAACCCTTTTTGACCAAAAAACACTGATTTTGACAATTTTTGGCAGAAATTCTTGTAAAAATTGCTTAAATTTCACAAAAAAGGCCGATTTTATCAAATTTTCGCCAAAATTTTACTCACGCCGGGACCCTCCCCCCTCTTTTCCCCTTGGCGGAACCCCCCTCCCTCCGCCGGGACCGAATTTTGGGGGGTCTTCCCCCCCCATCCCAGAGCAAATATGCCGTTTAGTACGGATGAACGGACATACGGCTGAAGGGCAAACGGGCACACGGCTGAACGGACGAAAATATGAATCAAACGGCCGTTCTGCCATTCATCTTGGCCGGATGTCCGTTCGTCCGTTTGCCCGTATGTCTCAATGTCCGTATAGAAGTATGAATCGAGCCTAAAACAGCCCAATTATTCAGCTATAATTTGAGATATAAATTGTCCAAATCGTTGTTATATTGGTGTAAATAATAAAATCAGTTAGTAATAAACTGTCAATTTTACAAGCAAAACATGAAAAATGCAATAATTCACAGAAATATGACTACTTACTTTGACAATGTTTGCTGACAAGTTACTAGAAATTTAAGCTAATTAATGTGCATAAATGGGAAGTTTTAGTAAAGATCTGTAACGTGGAAAAGACAGCTACTAAATTCATTGAGTCAATCAAAGTTATAGCAAGTTATAAAAACTGTCGAAAACGTAACTATCACCTTGAACGGTTCAAAGCGTTTAAACATGCCCATGCCTAGTAGCTATTAGCTAAGTAATTTTGCATAGTTTTGCACAGTCTTTGAGAAAAAGTATGCTGAACCAGGCTTACATACGTTTGCTATTTTCCTTATTCAGGGTTGGCTGCGATCGTGATTGCGTGCGTGTGGTATGCCGGCTTCATACATGTAGGAGGGGTGGGCATATAGAAGGAACTCTCTCACAGAAAAATCAAGGTTACAGGGAGGCGGTCCCAATAATCTGGATTTCAAAATTAGCAAAAATGGTAAGAACAAAATTTTCGTCTTTTCGAAAAATTTTTGCTACATAAATTTGCATCAAAATTTGGCCGAAAACTTACCCCAAAAATCTTAAGCCCGTTACATGTGCGGCAAGGTTGGAGTCGTGTGGGTGTGAGTTAGTGTTCTTGACCGAAAAATAGCCAAAAAAAGCCGTGTTCAGCCGGCCGGTCGGCCGGTCAAAATCGGCCGGCCGGCTAAAAACACCGGCCGGCCAGCCAGATTCTACCGACTGACAAAATTAGGCCGGCATAACAATCCGACAGGCAAAGTTTGTGCCAAAATGACACTCTGGACTGGTTTTATCCAAAAATTTGGCCGCTCCGGCCGGCCGGCCGGCCGGTTTTCACGGGCCGGCCGGCTTTTACCGGCCGGCTTTTACCGGCCGGATTTTACCGGCCGGCCGGCCGTTCACTGCCGGCCGGCCGAAGTTCTTCGCCGGCCCGGCCGACGGCCGGCCGGAGCCGGCCGGCGGCTTTCGCGGCCGGTCACAAACACTAGTGTGAGTTTTCAGGCCTTTCTGAGCTTGAATCGTCAGTTCAGGAGCTTGGTACTTTAGTAGTATAGTACTGAGTACCGTACATGGATCGAGTGAGATTTTGGTGCGTCACCAATACTTTTCAAACTTCGTTCCCAAAATTTCGCAATCTACTACTCACGTTTCTTTTTCATTTACGTTACTGAAGCTTCGCTAAAAAATATAGCCCCTGTCTTGAATAGAACCCCCATTTCAATTTTCACGAAAAAATAAAACCCCTGCCTTGAATAGAGCCCCTCCCTTGAATAGAACCCCCATTTGAGTCTTCACGAAAAAATAAAAGCCCTGGGGTTCTATTCGAGGAAATACGGTATTTTAATTTTGTGCTTTGTTATTAGCAAACTTAATTTAAATCTAATCCGTTAATTTAAATCCAATTGTGGATAAGGCCCTTAGAGAAAAACCAGTGAATAAATCTTTAACTATTGCTTTGTTGCCAATACGACTTGATAGGATCTGTAGGAACGTCAACTGATGGCATTGGCATTCTTCTTGTTACACGCAAGTGATGCTGCAGCTCTGTCGCACACAAAGAAGTTTTGTACATTAGTTCAGTTATGATTCTATCCAACAGGCTCTCAAAGTGCAACGGTTAGCACTCTGGACTCTTAATCCAGTGTAATCCGAGTTCGAATCTCGGTGAGACCTAACGTTTTTTAAAAATGTAAGTTTTGAAATTTTATTTTGAAAACCTGTTTAAAATTTAACAATTTTTGGTGTTTGAGAGGTTTTCAGGTAAATGAACAGTAAATGTGTCTGATTGTGCATAAGTTTGGTTGATTTAAAAAATTATTTTATCCACAGATAATGGCCGCGTTTAATATTTCCTCTGGAATATTGACACTCAGACATCACAATTAACCACTTCTCACTCAGCAGAAGAGCTTGTTAATAATTATAACTCGTCATTTAATCGTATTATATATCGATTACCTATTATTAGCTATGAAGGCGGAATGGGAAAAGGAAAAGGCGAAGTACGAAGGACTGAAATTCGTAGTGACGGTGGAGGAGGCGCTGGACGCAGGCGACTACGTCATTTCTCGGTATTCCGCCAAGGGCATGATCGATGGGGAGGTCGGCATGGAATTCAAGTAGGGAAATATATAAAGCGTTTAGCGACAATGGGTCTCCAAACAGTTTATTCATGGCACCAAGAGTACATAATAGGATTCCTATTTTGTACTCTTGATGGCACAGAAGTCACATATGTTTATGATTACCGTTAGTACAGTGTGTACTGACTCATCTGTGTGGGACTGCCAAGCAATTTTTTGGACAGCCCAACCTTTTTGGGAGTTAGTGCATTTCTGTGACGCAGGCAATGTAGCAAATTCTTCCCCCCATTGCCAAAAAAGGTACCAAATTATAAGTGTCCCTCTTGCAGCTACGCTTTTATTTTAGTTTACATTAAGTTCATTTTCGTTTTTTAGTTATTGCTAGTTTCACCGGGAACGAAAACAATATTATCCAAAGGGAAAACTTGTATTCGGCCTCTACGGACCGAGGGAACAAATTTTAGGATAAACACTTTCATTTATGACTAGTCTGTCTAAAAACGACGTTAAGCAGTAATTTTGAGTGACCAGACCAACGGCCGGGGAATTGCTGCTAGACATTGGACATAATTTATTTCTTTTTCAGAGGTATCGATGTGATCAATAAAAAGGGTGCTGCTCCACTGATAATCATGACCTGCATTAATGCAGATGCAGTTTACTGAAGAATTCATGTCAAACATTTGAACGGCATAAATAATCTAGGTATTTATTCTGGAAAATTAGCGGTCCATTCCATTACCTATTGAAATGAATTCTGGAAATTGAGTACTGAATTTACACTATGTAGTTAGTATAAATAGGTATAAAGTTGGGACCTTCTATGAATGGTAATTTTTAATTCGGTGGGTTGGAATGAAAAGATGTAAAATTGTTTTATCCGGTAATGGAATGGTGACTTTGGCTGTTGGTTACTTATTTATTATATACTTACTAATAACTATTGGTATTGTTAGGCAGCCTTACTAGGGATTAAAATAGACTGCTGAAAAAGCTACAAATAGACAACAATAATGTTACCACGATCACATCAACGTAAGTTGGCACCAATTGCGTGCAGAAAGCTCGAACTTGAACATAGCTTAAATCAAGAGTACATAATAGGAAGAGTATGACACTCTTCCTATTATGCCTACGGGCGTGCGTCCAATGCGCAGCGCGAAATAGCCCGTTTATGTACCCCCCCCCTCAACTGAAGACGGGGTACCCCACCTCAGGACTGAAGACCCCGTGCTCAACTGAGGGGGGGGGGGTCCCCCCCCCCCTCACCTCTGTACCCCGTCTTCAGTTGAGGGGGGGTACCCCCCCCTCAATTAAAGACACTGACAAGGAATTTTTTGTTGATGTGCGGAAATGTGGGGGGGGTACCCCCCCCCCTCAACTTAAGACGGGGTACAGAGTTGAGACCCGTGGGGGGGTACCCCCCCTCAGTTGAGCACGGGGTCTTCATTTGAGGTGGGGGTACCCCCCCTCATTTCAAGACCCTGAGACGGACTGTTGTGGATGTGCGGAAATGAAGGGGGGGGGTCCCCCCCCCCCTCAACTGAAGACGGGGTACTGAACTAAGGGGGGGGGGGGGGGTTAGCGCAAGGACTTTGTCAGTGTCTTGAAATGAGGGGGGGTACCCCCCCCCCCTCAACTGAAGACGGGGTACTGAGTTGAGGGGGGGGTACCCCCCCCCTCAGTTGAGCACGGGGTATCGAACTGAGTAGGGGGTACCCCCCCTCAGTTGAGTACGGGGTCTTCAGTTGAGGGGGGGGTTCCCCCCCCCCCTCAAAACCGTACATAAACGGGCTATTTCGCGCTGCGCATTGGACGCACGCCCGTAGGCATAATAGGAAGAGTGTCATACTCTTCCTATTATGTACTCTTGCTTAAATGAAACTTGAACTTCAGTCGAACTTAAGGGGGCGCTCCGGGAATCAAGGTTTTGGGCCGTATTTTTTAAAAACAGCCAAAATGACCTATCATTCTTGAAGGAAAGTTGCCCAAAATACTATTTCTGATGTTTTGACGTGCATATCTGTATAGCAAAAAATTTGGAAAAAATTGGACAATTTACAGATTTTATTAGACTTTTACACAAATTCAGCAGGTAAGCCAGTGCACCAACGCTTTTTGAGGTTTTACAAACAGACGATACGTAGATTTTATTAGTCGTAATGAAAAATTAAAACAATTTTATTGCGTTCTGTGCAAAAAAATCGCACAAGAAACCATTTTCAGAAGCAGCAGACTCAAATATAGGCTGTGTGAATACAAAACCAATTTTTCGGCATTCGATTATAAAATGCTGGTAAGATATTTTCATACAAAATTTTGCACATTTATAGCCTTAGGCTCTGCGCAGTTGAACAATTTTTTAGTTTTTTAAAGCTAAATAAAGCTTAATAAAGCTTAGAAATTTTTTTATATGAATTTTATTGCTCAGAGTTCGACTTCGAAAACACATAAAGACATTTTTTATCCAAACCCGACATAAATGTTAAAAACCAAAATAATGTTCAACTAGAGAAGCACATAAGCTGCATTTTAGTATATAAAGTGTGACTATACGCAAAGTGTAAGCAGAGTTATCGTTTGCCGAAAATTCACTCACGTTTGGTGCTCTGAGGGTCACGTGACATGATCACGTGATTTGAAATTTTGCCTCCAGTGTTCTTTTGTGCCATACTACATATATGTATAGTAAAGTTTGACATTTGCCAACTTTTTTGCCAATTTTCGATGTAACCCCCGATTCCCGGAGCGCCCCCTTAACGTTTTAGTGTAGGCACACAAATCGTCACCACAATCTGTCTACACTCTACACTTATACCTACACAGTAAATATGTAGCTATTATTGCGTTTATTTGCATGTTTTATACAGAAACATTAACACAAACTGTTATTTACTCTTATAAATTATTAATTACATAACTGTTATAAATTATTAATTAATTACATAATGAAAGTATGACAGTGAGTGCAGTTAAAAGAAGTACTTTTAACCCGGGAAATGATGTGACTTTTTGACATAATATGATTTGTGAAATAATCTGTAACAATTTTTGCTGATTGAATAAATTTTTAAAGATTCAACGCCTTCCAAAAGGAACTATGTATTTTGAATTACATGACAACGTGGCGATAAAAGAACAAGCATAAGAAATAAAACACGTACAATGATTCCATACGTAGCTTGAGACTCTATGAAAGATTTCAGTCTTGAAACAATTTCATTATGCAGCCAAATGTCACGCTCAGCCGGCCAACGTCAGAGTAATAGCTTCCATTGTGTCATACGTCAAATGCATTATGGTCGAATCATACTTACAGCCACCGGCGATTCATACTTATGTCCGCCGGTCAGCCGGCAAAATTCCGAAATAATCACACCACAATAGTGTATAGGATCAGGTTGTCGAGAGTTCATTTAGTTATTTTGCCGGCTGAATGGACATACGACTGTAAGTATGAATCTACCAGGCCCCAATTTTTGTCATAAAATTTGCTGGCACTTATCAAACTACTTATGCCGACTGAACACACATATTTCTGCGGAATTTTGTTAAATCACGTCTTAAATTTATGTGCAAGACGGTATTCAGTAATTTTTTGGCATTGGTGCAATCCACCCTGGCCTAGACCTCAGTCACTTTAGTACTAATCAGCATTTGATACAATTTCATAGTCATCCAGGAGTTAGACCGGGGCACTGTACTGACTGGGGCGGGGACTTCCAAGCCATTGCTCATTGGGGGAGCGCTGTGGGTGGAACGGAAAGACCTCGCCCTGGTATTCAAAACAATGGATCCGGAACCGGACCCGGATAAATCCAGACTAGTGAAATCTTCCGTACAGCTGACCGGTCGACTGCTATGTCGGTTGAGGTTATGAGATCGATATTTTGCATTATACATAGAGTTTTGTCTGACCTCAGATTTGGCTTTACAAGCAATAATACTCCATAAGATTCGCTGCATTAACGTGCGCAGTCTCAGTCCGAAAGATTTCATTGATAAAGCGTAGATAAGAGGATTCAATGTGCTGTTACAGTAACCCAGCCAGGTGAAAGCATCCAATAAAGCTCCTGGTATACAATGATTGCACAATTCGCCTGAAATATGGTAAAACCGTGTATATAAATGCTAAGGCCTGCCTAAAGTCCATTTCACACGAGAGCACATTTTAATAAAGTAAATCAAATGTGATGTGCCCTCAGATGACATCAACCGACGCGTCGGATGACATCAAACGACGCCAAGCTTGTTTCTCCCGCTAAACTAAAGCTTATGTCATCCGACGCCTAGTGAAACTTGAAGAAATTACTATGCTGAAAGAATATGGAGAGGTCAGTGCAATCAGTTTAAAATTGCATGTTTTTGAGTTTAAATTGCTAGAATGAAAAACAATTGTTCAATGAAAAACAGGTCATCATAACAAGGCAAACCTGTCCTATACATGGAATGGAAATTCACGATATAGGTTTGCTACATTCTTACTTAATTATATGACCCTTCCATTTCAATGACTTGCTACCAAGAAATGTTAATCAGAGCATTACTCACTCCCATTATCCGATATCACCTAAATTCTAGCAATGAAATTTTTTGAAAATGAGTGAATACATAAATCATCTTTCATGAAACTTATTTTAGTTAGACGAGAAGGCTCTTCATGACACATTCCACGGCACGTCTTGTTCATCATTAATTCAAAGTAAGGCTCGGTTTACGCTACCGAAATAAGAAAACCTCAAAAATCTAAGTGACAGACTATATTACTTTAGTGGGCGATTTGGATGAGATTCACAAAGCGCGTTTAGCTTAAACCCAGTCTAAGTCGAACACGTGATTATGTCTTTATGCTCGCATGTGATTTATTATTTGTATAGTAGTTGAATAGTTTAAAAAAACTTCCTTCTTATCTCACTTACGGTTGTTGTAACAAAACAGCAACTTAGCAACTTTCTTTTAAATTAAGTACCTATAATAAAGCATGAGAAAAATGGTATCCAGCAAACCAGAAAGGCACCGACAACAATGCTCAGGGTCACAGCTCGTTTCTTCTGTTTGTCGTAGTTTCGGCCCTGCCTCGTTGCGTTGTCCTCCACCCCACCGTAGTGAACCCTAAAAAATATATTTTAAACACATGTCAAAACGGGGATACGAAGTAATAAAATAAATTTTATTTTCAATTTATTATCCTTTTATATCAATCTACATTATATATAGTTGATTTGATCCCCCATCCGGCAAAACAGTTTCAGTAAATAACCAGCTGGGTCAAATTTTGCGAAAGTGCGGCTACACGAACACTTCCCGATCATAACTGTTGACAGAAAGAGAATAATTTAGAAAAAACAATAAAATGGAGGCTCTGGCAATCGAACCTAGACGCTCACGTCGTCGTTGAGAATTGTAACCTCTACACTTAACGTATGCCATGTTTCTCATTTATGACATAGGTGCATAACTAGTGTCCCTTCCTCCAATTCCTGTACGTACGTTGACTTAGCCTTAGCTCACTAGCAGCTGATTAGCTTTCTAGCATTGCGACAGTTTAATGTTATAGAATCGGCGAAGGCCATTTCGCCTTTAGGCTGCGATGCAAATTTTCTATTGTTTTTTTAACGGATTTATGGCTGATCGAATGTCATGTATCCTGGTACAAAATTGACGGTAGATTTTTCCGCCGAATGAATGTTGCTGAATGAATGAATGAATGAATGTTGCTGAATGTTGCTGTCTAAATTATTAATATCATAGCCTAAAATATAACCTTATAATTATGAATTATGATTATAGAAATGTACAGGTGATTGTCATCCATAAAGCCATGACTCTTTAAAACCATAATTACCCTAAATTTATAAAAAGGTTGTACCGTAATGGAATTAGAAGGCTAAGACTAGGCCTGGTAGTTAGTGATTTGTCAGGCGACCCCGACGTTTTTGACCGTGGGACCGGAGCACCGGCGCCGGGCAGTCTCCCCCCGAACACCGCCATAATCAAACTGCGCTCTCTTCGACGGGCGATTTTAAAAATTCGATAGTAGATGACCAAAATGACCACCAGAGGGATGTAGAATGAGAATATGGTGGAGGGTATGAGAAATTGCAGTTGGTTGCCGACGTTGCAAACCAGGTCGCAGTCATCGGGCAGGGGGGTCCACCGAATGGTGCATAGCAGAATTATGACAGAGGTGATCCAGACCAAAACACAGCAGAGGAACAGTCGACGTCGAGTGACGATCAGCGAATAGCGCAGGGGTTTGGTGACACCCACGTAACGATCCACACTGATTATGCACAGAGTAAGAATCGATGCAGTGCAACAGATCACGTCCAGAGAAGCCCAGATTCGACACAAATCGAGACCCAGATCCCACAAACCTCCGTTCAGAATCGTCATGGCACCAAATGGCATAATGATGGCACCTACCAGCATGTCGGCTAATGCTAGATTGACAATCAAAAGCGATGTAGGCTTTTTACGCAGTTTTCGATCGAATAGCACCGCAACTAGCACGAAGAAATTACCAATCACCGTAATGGTAGAGAGAAATGCCGTCAGCGATCCAAGAATGATCAAATTAAGTGCTGGATCAAATAATAAATCAGTCTCATTGGGACAATTCAAGTTGATGGATAAATCGTTGTGGGAATTATTAGACTTTAAAACTACAATAGAATCATTTAGATTCAGAATAAAGTTCTCAGCCGTTAAGCCCAGTTCAAAGGTGACTGCCCAGGCCACTACAGCAGCAAGAAGCAAATGCCGCATCAGCGGTTGACATAACCGAATGATCAAGATCAAGATCAGTCAGATCGATACAATCAAGCAAAATCGCAACTGAGATTCATGCTCATGCAAATTAGATATGCTGGCGAAAAGAGATTGATCCCGAGGTATGTGGCCGCCAAGGGATTCATAAATTGCTGTTATGCATGGGCGAAAACAATGCCGTCATGGGTGTCTAAAAACAAATATATTTTGGAGCATAACGAATTTCGAAACCTCGAAATCAATAGCCAAAATTACATGAGGAAAACGCAACTTTTGCACAGAAAATCCTGTAGCCCGTTTCAATAAACTCACAGTCACACAAATTTTGTGGGCCTGTGAGCCTGTGCCTGTGAATTCTGTTTCAATATCTCACAGGCACAGGTCACAGCTCACAGGCCACAGGCACAGCGAAATTCATATAACGCGCATATAACAGCAGGCTGTTTTTCAGCAGGTGCGTTTGCTGGCAAGCCGAGCATGCAGTCACATTGTGTGCGTCACCTGTGGAACAGTGACCTGTGCCTGTGGCCTGTGACAGGCAGCATTTCATGTTTATTGAAATGGGATTCACAGGCACCTGTGGCCACAGGTCACAGGCCCACAAATTTGTGCCTGTGGGCCTGTGAGTTTATTGAAACGGGATACTGGGCTTTGTGCTTGTGCCAATGTGAACGTATAGGCGTTGTACTTGAGTCTGTTCTTGTGCTTATGCTTGTGCTTGTGCTTATGCACGTGCTAGTGTAAATTTGGCCGAAAACGAAGGGTGTACCTGCCTGCACTGCAACACAGACAGGCAGAAAAGTGTCTCGATTTTCTGCTGTAGAGTGAGACACTATCATATACTCGTATATCTGAATCGACCTAACGCAATTTGTGCTCACAGAAATATTACTTTTAGGAAGAAGAACGATCTAATTTGTCTTTAGCGCTGACGATACAAGAACGAAAATAGCTAAATGTAATTTTGAGGACGAACTTTTTTATTAATGTAATGGAAACACCTTCAAATGGGTGGAATTTGCTACACTATCTTTTGTGCCTCTAAGTAGGAACTAAGTAGAAAATTGACAATTTAAGTTTGATCACTGGGGAGTCATTTGAAGAGAACTCGTTCTGACACTCAATAGCAACAGATGTAGTTTGTCAAGCTATGGTCATATTACAGTTGCAGAATGTATTACCTTTACATTTACGTATGTGACACTAAAAATTGTGTTTCACATCTACAATGCGCCTTCACGGAAATGAGCAACTACTTAAAATTTTTACTTTTACAGGTAGCGCGCCCCTGAAGTTTTATGACAGTGGTCACCTACAGATATAATATCACAGAGCGCCCAGAAACTTATACATATCCCTGCCCAATTATTGCTACAATATAAACTGAACCCACAGGGGTGGATGCCGGTCGGAACCCAACCCACGACCCGTGATCACTGTCGAACCGTGATTTTAGGGTAGCATACTTGATGATAAATAGTTTTTAGGTGATGCCCAAGTCTAATTTCCACAGAGAAGTGTACAGTATTAATACGGACTCATAGTTATTTTTGTAAAATTAAAATTGAATTGTAGTTTTTCAAGTCTCGCGGGTCATAAGAGTTCAGCGACCCGCGCAGCCTGAAGTGGGTACCTGCGTCTGATCTGCGGATCAAATTTTGAGACCCATACACAACCCAACGTGCGTGAACCCACAACCCGGTCCACCCTGTGCATACATATATTCAGTTTTACAGAAAATCATGCAAAAACTCAGCTTGACATAACGTAATTGAATGCAGTACCAGTTTGACTCGTGAATTTATGGGTAGTCAAGGGCACTCATTACTGAAATTCTAGACACATAAATAATCATGACCCACATCGAAAAACGTTCCATATTAGTCTGAAGGTGTAAGGCTCCTGACATCATGCATGTACATAACAGCAGACTTAGAACGATTCACTATTTAAGCTAGTCTCAAACTTGGCCTCAAGAACGTATAAACTCAATGTAGGGTCAAAAATATATGAATCTTTATTTCATAATTCTGCAGAGATTACCCACCCTTCCTACAGTTAACTTTTCATGAGTGACGTATGTTGATAGCAACTGAATAATCGGACGGCGGAATTTTTCCTGCTGCGCCACAGCGCAGCAGGCTTCTTTAGAATGAGTTGTCGGAAAAATAACGTGTAACTAAGTGACTTATGTGTGTGCGTTTTTGCGTTTTGTCATTTGTGTGATTGTGCGGATATCTGTGAGCCTGAGTGTGTACGCGACGTGTGTCTGTTCAATGTTCTGATCATTGTGTAGCTGAGGTGATGTGCAGGTATGTATTTACGTAGATAAAGAATAGTGCAACAGAATTTAAATGACTGAAGCTCATTTGCATATCGAATAGACGTCTGGATGAAATGCAGCTATAATATTGGTGCAATTGAAAACATCCGGAAGTCTCGCTAACATTTGATTGTGCAGATTGTACATGTATAAATAGACATTAATTTTTCAAATAAACAAAATACTCATCTCCAGTTTTTGTTTTCACATTCCTCAGATTGTCACAAATTGTTCACTTACTCAATTTTTCGCAATTGCATGGGCTGAAACAGCTATGATTTGGTTAATTTGCACTATGAGTTTTTGTAAACATCAATAAAACTTTTTTATAAACTCACTAATTTTGGTGCACAGTTGGTTGGTTTGGTGACTTGCAGTCGCACAGATGACAACTGGCAATAAGTAAAACTTGTCATTATCATGATTAAAGTATTTGCTGCGCAGCAGATTTTGTTTCACGGAGTGATATTATATGTTTCATAGTTCGTTCCCATTTTGCATTGGGCTTTGCTTGTTAACTACTTACCTATTTCTCCCGTGAAAACTACTACCCCGTGCAGACTAACGGGGTTAATTCACTGCGCATGCTTCTTTCAGTGTTATTTCTGTCCTACGCAAAAAATGTCCGCAAAATCCTTTGAAAACATTTTTGGACCAGACTTTATAGGGCTAATGAAACAAAAAGGAAGCCAGCCTTTTCAAACGCACATCGGTCCAAACACAATGCTAATAAAATTAAGCCAAAAATACACTTTTTTATGGCAGCATGCGAGTCAATCTTAAAAACGAATCAACATGGTCTATTGAAAAAAAATGAAAAGGCTTTGAATCGCAGTAAAAGTGACAGAATTAGAAAGCTCACAAATTGTCGGACTTCAAAAAGCAGTGGGGTTGATAATGGCATTAGGGATATCAAACCAAAACCACACATTGACCCAGAGCGGCTGAAATAAAGCCACATGCCTCATCAAGACCGTGACCAAATTATATACTTAGTTCAAGGCTCATGATAAACGTGCAGGTATTTTTTATTATGCAAAAACAAATATAGCTAAATGAAAGCTAAAAAAATGATAGCTAAATTAGACAGTGCCTTTGTCAAAAACAAGAAGAGCACTCGTTGAAAGTGTAAAGCGCAGTCACCCATGGCCATAAATAGAAAATAATATGCTGCATCATTATTATCAAAACTGCATACCAGTAGAACAGGAGTGCAAACACTTTGTGATCTGCTATGACACAGTAGGACAAAAGGTGCTGATTACCCAAATAAACTAAAACATGACAAAAAAATTCCTGAACCCGTAGACTAAATAGATGGCGTGATTTTTTTACTACTTGCTTAAAATAAGCTGAACCAAAAAGACTAAAAAAAGTAAAACACTTTATTTCTAGTACACACAAATATAACAGGCTGCAGTCGATTAATCTGCAGTCCTTTAATTTGATTGCTCACCAAAATTACCATCAAAGTTAATATCTATCACAGTCAGTATCCATCAATACAATTACAGATGGTGGACACAGTTCAGTTTTCCTCGTTTTCCTCTGTAGAGTTAAAGTATACAGCCATTAACCAAATGTGTGCCAACTTCTGCTACTAAAAAGGTAGTGAGTGTAGTTGAGGTACTTAATTTTTCATCAGCAAAGTGGCAAAATTACATAGCCCAGCGAGCGAAAGGAAACTACAGAATGTTAAAAACTTACACAATAAGCATGTCATAGTAATAAACTATTACAAAACTTAGGCTGATAATCACGAACTCATATCTAATAATGAGTGAACCACGTTATGTCAAAGGCAGATAATAATAAAAAAAACAACAACACTGTTTGCTTTAAAAAAGTTTCATATAGAACACAGGTGTGCAGAACTTTACAGTTAGTCTTAGCTTGTGAACGTGAATACTGTATACCATCCCATTTTTCCTGTTGGGCCCGGGGCCGTGACCCAAAAGGTCTTTAATTTTGATTTTGGTATGTTGACGCAGTGCTAGCGTTAAAGTGCGAATGTGCGGAGTGTGTTTTACTCGTCTTTTACCGTAGCTTTGCGTCTGTCACAACTAAAATGCCTGTTATAATCAGTAAGTTGGTATTTTCATTGTTCTTGAGAAGGGTAATGGAAAAAACCAAAAATCTGACAAAAATTGAGCTGCTAGGAATCGATGATGTCAGCTCACGGTCACCAGGCGAATAAACTAACCGCTCGACCAATTAGCTCTGATGGTTCACGTCAAATAATAAACATGATATATTAGAAATCGACGATAATACAGCGTGCTTCTAAACTGGCACAACTTATTTGCAATAGAACTGCAAGATCAGTTCGCAGTTATGCATAAGCAAACATGAAGTTCACGAATTAATCTTTATTAACCTAACGCTAAAGCTACGGTTAATTCTCTTTAGTCAATATTGAGCCAGAGACGACGCCGAATTTTATTGGTTTATTGGTTTATGCGCTATATTAAAAGACTGTGTAGCACAACAAAAACAATTTATTCAACAGCTGAAAATTCTTTGACTAACAAACAGCCGGTCTTAAACAGGATCTTCTATATAACGATCCTTGGAGCTGTCGGACCGCCAACGCCCTTGTAGCTTCATTAGGCGATGAGAAATTTTTGCCCGGTGAGCACTGGTGGCAGCCCCCGCTCTGAAGCTATGGGTCCCAAACAATGCTGGGTCGAGGCCTGATGCGGCTGCCATTTTCCGTACAAATGATCTGGCCGTTGAATAGGTCAGAGGACGACCGTTGGGACGATTGTTAGAAGTGGCTTGGAATAATAAGGCCGACGGTTCTCTAATGTTTGCTAGGAGCAAATAGCGTTGCAGCATCGTGACTGGACACGTCGGAGTTGGATTTGCCGAGATATAGACGTATTGGCCCTAACGATATTGGTCGTTTTTTGCGAGTGGTAGGTGGACAATTATGTGGGAAGAGTCAGGCGCAATGACAATGTCCCGAAGTCGCATTTGGGCCAATTCGCTAAAGCGAAAAAAACGGGCATAACCCAAAACGCAAAAGAGGACATTGCGCAATTGCGCCACACTGTTTCCACTCTGAAATTTGACGAAGGCTTGAAGAATATCAGGGCTCACTGGGGCTTTTCTGGAGATGGGTCGGCTCATTAGTCGACGTAGAGGCTATTAGAGCGATGGTCGAATTAGCTGTGGGATCTGGCATAGCTGCGAAAGAATGCACACATTTTATCGCGGCCATGTGGAGGATTATGACTGAGGGGGAACGACTTTGTTGACTCAAACTGGATAGGAAGCTAGCAATAGACCATGGTGTTGCCGGAGGGTTAGAGCGCAATTGAGGACATTTTCGCAGTAGACCCGAAAAGAGCTAAAAGAGCGCAGGTAGGAGCGAAGGGTGGAAGGCGCTACGCTGGCTAAAACGGCCCTGACAGGGTGTAAAATGGTCTGCCAGGAGGTTCCCGACTTGAGGAATTGAGTGATCCAAGGGGTTGTCCGAAACAGGTCTGAAAAAAACAAACGAGATTCTAGGGGGTGGGTGTGGGTGGTCTGTTTGTCGAAACAAGCAGAAACTGTTCCGTAACGCAGAAAAGTACGTTACAGTTAACAAAGTTCGGCACGCTACACAGCAGAAAGCAGGCGCTGAACAATGAATTCCCGCCCAGAAGACTATTCTGGGCCAGCTCATTTGCATAATCTGCCCAAATATGCAAATGAGCGCAAGCGTCGTCTATGGCTCAAAATGACTAAGTACGTATTTAGTACCTACCTTTCAAGTTCCGACTGCAGAAAGTTTTGGGCTGAGATTTTGCAGTTTCAATGGATGTAAAAGGAGAGGCATTTCATGGACAACATGCAAGTCAGGAATAAATGTTCAGCTGGCCCAACAGGTTTACGATGGCCTCTGGCCAATGTTATTTAAAAATATATGCTTGATACTTACTGAATACTTTTGCCGAAAACTTATCTTGTTTGCAGCAAGATGGGCAATATGAAGATAACAGGCGAAATACCACATCAGCTTAGGTCCGGTCGCACAGACTTAATTATTACTTTGTACTAAAGGATCTGACGTAAAAATTTTGGTTCAGGCCGGTTCACATAGACTTACTTTTTACTTATTACTTTTTAGTTTTTACTTAAGGCCCTTGAGTAAAATTTTTGGTTCATACACACAGGTTAGCATAGCCTACAATTTGCCTACAACGTTGTAGGCTGGGCCCACGCACTACGAAGAGCAAAGTAGAGGACTACGCACGCGCCTGCGTGAAGGACTGCGCACGCCGCGAGCCAAGCGCGACGTGCGTAGTCCTTTACGTTGCTCAGCGTACCTCAATCAAACGCGATGGTCCCGGATTGTTCTAGTTTTCCATATTCTGCGAGGTGGGGGGACATTAAAAGTACATACCTTAAACTATCATTTAAATTCTACGCAGTCAGATTAGACTGCGCAGTCGTTTAGATTCTACACTGTCCAGTTGGACTGAGCATTCAGGTAATTCTACGTAGTTAAGTTGTACTGTGCAGTCAACTACGTTCTACATAGTCAGGTACTCAGGTTGGACTGCGCAGTCGGTTTGATCTGAACAGTTAGCAGTCAATCTGGCCTACGCAGTCTATTTGGACTGGGAAGTCAAATAAGGCCGAGCCCTATGTTTCGGGGTTCGGATTAAACTGTTGTCAGTCTTGGGCGCAATCCTCACCGTCGCAGCCAGATAGCAGCTGTCCACCTGCGATCGCGCGGTCCACCCGGGACAATCCCGAAAAATTACGGGTCTTGCCTACGTATGACAAAAATTAGCTGCAGAGGGTTTTGTTCCACGAAAGCTGCCAATAATGTATATATACTATATAGTTCAATTTTAACTTGAGTGCAGAATATAATAACGTGTTTGAAATTAAAAGGACTACGCAATGGTCCAGAGCGCGTTGTAGGCTGGCGACTTCGACCTTGCCGACCTCTGTTCATACAGATAGTACATTTTACTTTTTACTTTTTACTGCAGCCCTTACGTAAAATTTTCTTACTGCTTATCAATACATCAGCGTTTACGTACTAAATTGTGTTACCCACAGAATCTACACTCTGATTGCCCCCCTACTACAGGCCTGCACGGGCCTATTTTTTCGGCCCGTGGCCTGGCACGGTCGCTGCTTTCCATCGTCGGCCCGGCCCGGCCCGTTCAGATTCGTGTGTTGGCCCGGCACGGCCCGTTGGCAGGAAAAAATGGTCAATGGTCCATAGACTTTCATATTGAGGTCAGATGGTGTTACTCGTATCCAAGTTTTCGTCTACAACTTTCAAAGACTGTATAGGATCATGGTAGCATCAAGAAATTATGAGTCATTTTGACGACATGAGTGAACAATATATCGAATAAAAATGTATGCTGCACAATCCATCACTGAACATATGCAAACATTTTCATGACAACAAGAAACTTGTGTAAAATTTTATGCAATTTAGATTATGTTAAAACTATGAAAAAGCGTGGTTCAATAATCTACGTCCGATAACAGTCTTCAAACGCTCGGACTTTTGCTAAGTTTTAGCTAAGTTGGTATTTCAGCTCATTTGTCCACAAATTCAGGCCCACGGCCCGGCCCGTCAGCGTTCGGCCCGCACCGGCGGCCGGGCCGTGCCGGGCTCCGCGCCGTGCTCCAGGTTTTTACCCCCTACGTTTAACAAAACTTTAACAGGCAGCCCGAAAACGACGAGCGGCTCTGCCTACGCCAGAACATAGGCTGGCAGGAGAGCGTCTCACTCTACTTCTATAGAATCAGACACTATTATGTACTGTTTGTGCTAGGACTACTCTTGGGCTAAACGGATACGAAAAATTTTGATAGATAAAAAATTAAAAGTGCTGAGGTGAAAACCTATAACCATCCGACGTCAGAAAGACGAGGCAAAAAAAGCGGGACGACATTATTAACGTCTGGACTCTGTCTTTACACATGTTAACAGACAAGATACACGGGTTGTGTCGAAGTATACGCGAAAATGCTCTAAAAACCGCAGAAACTGCCTTAAAAGTTGTTAAAAATTAAAACTTGTGTGAAAACATGTCAAATTTACTCAACACTCGTTTCATAGACACGTTTCATATACGTAACATATACATACATGTTAGCTAAGGAGACGGCAGAGCAGAATTTAGCAGACATTCACTAATACCATGAATACACACCATCAAAATTTATCTTCCTCACCACAACTGTCGTTAAACGTAATCTTTTATGTGGGGGAGTAAAGCCTGCATATTTCAACAACGGGGACCAAAAACAGTAATGAAGTCAGAAGTATGTAGTTGAAATTAATAGATATAACCTATGTCCAACCCGCCACAGCAGGTAATCTGCATGTGACAAATTCTGAAATATGCAATTGCACCCTAGAGGCAGCGTTGTACCCTAGAGGCAACGTACAAAGCTAATTTTGTCCCACTTAGCATTTTGCAAATTGACGTATAATAATAATAAAATCCTTTGTAGATTTAGATTATATGTGTCGTTTGATTCAGTCGCAGTCAATTTTAACTTTACTCGCAACTATTATAGTCTTCTATTTTTGACCAAACAGGCTCTCTGTCTCAGCTAAATAATGTCGCAAAGCAGAAAGAAGTAGGCACAACTTTTTTCTGAAAGCCCCGTCTTGAATTTCACAGACCTTATTCCTCTTTGTGCACCCTGGACAAGAAGTCGCAATAGTGACCCAAAATTTTTATGACATTGGTAGCTATGCAAGACACAATTGTTACGCTTTACACTTCTCTATAACGCTTTGACCTTATTTAGGACCCTTTGGTGGTTACTACAACGGTTTGTCTTCCTTTAGGAGCGTTTGGTTTGGTATGTGCCATCAGACATAGCATTGTCCTTTTAAAATAAAATCCCTTTCCTTTCGGTAGTGTTTGTGACCGGCCGCGAAAGCCGCCGGCCGGCTCCGGCCGGGCCGGCGGAGAAGTGCGGCCGGCCGGAGCGGCCGAATTTTTGGATAAAACCAATTGATCCAAGTTCAGAGTGTCATTTTGGCATAAACTTAGCCTGCCGGATTGTTATGCCGGCCTAGTTTTGTCAGTCGGTTGAATCTGGCTGGCCGGCCGGCTGATTTTAGCCGGCCGGCCGGCTGGCTTGTACCGGCCGGCCGGCCAAAAATTCCGGCCGGTCACAAACACTACCTTTCGGTAAGTAAGGGTTAATTTTGCAGGCACCTTTTTGGCATGTACTGTAACAAGACTGCCGTGAAAGACCAAATTAAGGACTCCATAAAACAAATAGGTACTGTACTAAGGAACGCCAAGAATAGCATCTAAGAGAATAAGTAGGACAGCAAATAAATAGTTAATATAGAATACAAGCTAAGAAAGATAATTTTTATCCTTCGGCCAAATGTAGTCTAGTGGGTTGCGTCTATCGAGGTAGCGAGCCGCCTAAACTGAGATGGCTTCTTTTCTCTCATTTAAAAGTGAAATGAACAGAAAATTCAATTTCGCCCAAATCCCTACGGTAATGTCGGCCAACCTGACAGCAGTGAGCGATTATGTTTGAAGGCACAATGGGCAAGTGAGACACGCCCCTTAGCACTACCAGGCCAGTACCGACTATTTATTGAAATTTAATCATGCATCTTATCTAAGCCCTGTTGAGACTTGAAGAAGATGTGAGTTCTCAATTTGTAATGTATACTTTGCACCTGCATTGCTGCATCTAGCTCGTTTGAATAAAAAAATAAACATCATAAGAGCACGTAACCTCAAAGGTTTTCTGCTTGGTGAAAGCAAGAGTTCATAATAAGAAGAGTATGACACTCTTCTGGATCCCAGCTTGGCCGCCGCGGACATGCTGCGACCATTAGGCTCCCGAAAAAGGCCACAACTGCGGGGGGGGGTACCCCCCTACACGAATGAAGGCATAGCCCTCAGTTGTGGGGGGGGACCCCCCCACAAATCAGACCATAGGTCTCAAACGTGGGGGGGACCCCCCCACAAATGTGGGTATACCCTCAAATGTGAGGGGGGACCCCCCCACGTTTGGTGCAACCTAAAAAATGCCCCGGAGACGCCCCGCCGCCACTTTTTGAGGTAAAATTTTGTTCCTAGGGGTATTTTGAGGTGCTGAACTCGAATCTGGGGCTCATTTTTGTCACCGCGGACCCAGCTGACCCCCACAGGCTACAGTACCAACTTGGGGTCATTTTTTCAAAAATTGAAATTTTTCATGTTTGTGTTATTTTGGCCCCTGAACACAAATCTGGACTCCGGATTCCGGAGTCCACTTCCATCTAGGATCCTCTTGGACTCAAATATGTCAGGCGGCTCTCTTTTCCATACTACTATTCGCTATACCGTCGAGGCAGCAGATATTTACGAGGCTTTGGTACAGATATGTATGCATGCAGGTACGTAGAATTCCTACGGTAGAAAATTTTTTAACAGTTTTTTGGTGAAAAGCGCATTCTAAGGGTTTTTTGTGTTCCTGAATATTCTGATCCTTGGAAGTCCAAATAAATAAATTTTTGGGTTTTTTCTTTTATTCACCCCACAGTCCGAAATTTGAAATTTACTGAACCGTTTTTCATAATTTTGGCACCGGTTGACTTCTCTTGACAGCATAACTTTGAGACAATTACAAACATTGCCAGTAGGCCACAACGGGTTTGCCGACTGTAAGTCGGACACTCTATTCTAGCCAGAGGACCTTTTATTCTACGCGAAGGACCCTCTATTCTGGGTGAAGGACCCTCTATTTTAAACAGAGGACTCTCTTTTCTAGGCACGGGACGCGCCATTTTAAGCAGTGGACCCTCCATTCTTAGCAAAAGATACTCCATTCTTGGCACACAACCCCTTATTGTAGCCGCCGTAGTAAAGTCCAACAAGGTGCGAGGCAAAAATGGACTCTAAAGTTCGTGTTCCGCGAATCATACCACACCTAACACTAACAAAATCTCAGTTTCGAAAATTTCACGCCTTAGGACCTCCTAGATGGGTACCCTGAGGGGGTTACAGGGGGACCCAGGAGGATCCTAGGCAAAAATAGACCTCAGATTCGTGTTCAAATTACCCCGAGAAACAGCAAAATCACAATTTCGAAAATTTGACCCCTTTGGCCCCCTAAAACATGGTACCCTGGGGAAGGGAGCTTGGCGAGGTCCACGAGGGCTCTAGGCAAAAATGGACCCCGGATTCGTGTTCAGCACTTCAAAATACCCCTAGGAACGAAATTTTACCTTAAAAAGTGGCGGCGGGGCGTCTCCGGGGCATTTTTTAGGTTGCACCAAACGTGGGGGGGTCCCCCCCACATTTGAGGGTATACCCTCATTTGTGGGGGGCTCATTTGTGGGGGGGTCCCCCCCCCACGTTTGAGACCTATGGTCTGATTCGTGGGGGGTCCCCCCCCCACAGTTGAGGGCTATGCCTTCATTCGTGTAGGGGGGTACCCCCCCACAGTAGTGGCCTTTTTCGGGAGATAATGGTCGCAGCATATCCGCGCTGCTAGGCCACAAACGAGTAGTGTCACACTCTTGTGATTATGTACTCTTGGTGAAAGTTGTGTTGAACAGACGTGGTCCTAATCAACAACAGATTACGACAAAGATTGGGCAGCGCGTTTGAGACCTAAGGTTAATAACTCATTACTTATTCATAGTCTGCTTGTAAAACATTAAAAAAGGTTTGCAAATACCTTTGGGGATATTTTGGCGAACTTTCAGCGAAATTGATTGAGAAACTCTGAAGAAATTCAGAAAAGTTTATATCTCAAAAGTTTCCGAATCAATTTCGCTGAAAGTTTGCCAAAATATCCCTAGAGGTATTTGCAAACCTTTTTTAATGTTTTTGCAAGCAGACTATGAATAAATAATGAGTTATTAAGCTTTTATTCCTATCCTTAATGCTTATCACGCACAGGCGATTATATACTAAAGTGTGTTACGCAGGGAATCTGCGCGCTGATTGGCCAGTGACATGT
The DNA here is from genome assembly GCA_030248245.1 of Trissonchulus sp. WLG1_4. NCBI lineage: Eukaryota > Metazoa > Nematoda > Enoplea > Enoplida > Ironidae > Trissonchulus > Trissonchulus sp. WLG1_4. The sequence goes on from JASANF010017387.1 coordinate 52,536, forward strand.
TGCATAGAATGTCAACATGTAGCCTGAAAACGACCAGCGCATCTACCTGTGCTAGAACACAGGCAGGCTGGAGAGTCTCACTCTTCTTCTATATAGAGTGAGAAGCTATTATGTACTCTTGCTATTATGTACTCTTGCTCTGATTGAGCTGGGCCACGAACCTCTGACGCCGCCATTTATTGAGTAGACCAACAAAACAATTTACAAGCAGTCCATTGGTGGGTGGGCGGAATCGCTTTGTAGAGCAGCTAAATATCACCCCACTTCTGAGTTGTGACTGTAGTCACTGTACAGTCAAACCCAATGTCAGACCAGTGTACAGACAGTACAATTGAAGCCACCGACAATCTGAGCAATGGCTTCGTCTAGGGACTTAACTTTTCTTTTGTTCACACTTTGTGCTTTCCTGAAATAGGGACTTCTGTATTCTGGATTCACAGAATAGACTTGTTTTACTCCGAAATTTAAGACTGGATGTTGGACTAAACTTGGACCAAACTAGTTGGCAAAATCAGCTGCCTGATTTTAGTCCGAACTTATTCTAAACTATCACCGGACTAAATTAAACACCCACACTTGAGACCATTTCACACGAACGCGCATTTTGCTCCACACTCCATGACGTACGCCATGGCGCACCGCAAGACGCATAAGCGATGCAATGGCAACCTAGGGTCGACTCATCGTTACATACTGTCCGTTAAGCCGTCAAAAGTACAAAAAAATTGAGTCAGTTCCTTCAGTCTGACCCGGCCTGTTCAGGCTTCCGGCTTGTACAGCTAGTCTCTAAACTGACCCAAGTTTACCAGCCAGTTGGTACAGAAGCTCTCCTGAATTAACTAACCGAATCATTGCGTAATTTTCACGTCATAAATGAAACTCAATGCATTAACTGAAGATTATAGAAAAAAACATAAGTCATCCCGTCGACATTAATAGAAAATGTAGTTTCAGCACATACAGCTTGAATTTAAAACTGATAACTGGTCAAAATTTCTAGACAGCAAAAGCTATTTTAAAGTTGGAACTGCATATTATCCCTGATATAATGTACCTAAACCATCTGAAAGTTAATGCCTTCATTAAGTAATACCTAACTTCAAAACGCAAAAAAAAGTTTAACAGCAAAAGTCTAGAATTAATTTACATCTTTTACTCTTTTATACCCAGGTAAACGCATAATCAAAGATGCCTTAAAGTGAATTTAATGAGATGAGACTGTCAGTACGATAAAAAAAGTTTGCTTCTTGTTTAAAAGCACAGTGTTGACCAAAAAAACAAGACTATTTTTAGCTCAGTGATGTATATTTAGCATGTCAAGGACAAAGTTGGGTTCAGACAAAATTCAAACATATGCACATATAAGTAACAAGGTTCAAAAAGATACTCTTTCAACAGATGTTCTCATCAACAAGCTAAAAGACGCAGGTAAATACAAGAAACATGGTTATTTTTTAGGTTGCCCAGAAACGTGGGAGCTTCGAATGAAAACTTAGGTCGGAGCGAACGCAAGACTATAGGTACAGTAAATAGAGATAAGAAGAAAAACTTATTACGAATAAAATTCTACCTCTTTGTGATACAAGTGTGTAGAAACTTATGTTTGAAATACCAATAAGTACATATGTCTGTAACTTTCCAACTGTGGTAGAAAAATATGAAAGCTGGTATATATATATATATATATATATATGTTCCTGGGTAGACTCCTCTTTATTTCCTAGTTCCACTGGAGTAAAATATATAAGACGATTTCCGTCTTGCGTAGAAGCAGCCTTGCGTAACTGAAAGTTGCCAGAAAAAATGAGTCGACGGCTAAAGTTGAAAGTTTTTTGAAGGAGCCAGAAATAAGGGCGGGTGAAGAGGAAATCAACGCCAAGGATTACTGACTGCTGCAGCTCGTCTTGACGGAGATGTAATTTATTGTTAATAGTGATGACACGCTTAACCACACACGTGACACTAAAACTCTATCTTCACAAACTATTTTCTTCTCATTGCGTTCCTCGTATTGAGTGCAAATTAACAGTGGTTTCGATTGGGTGCACACTACTTTGACCAAACTGTTTGCGCTAAGCGCTATGGGAGCCATAGCGCTTTTTGTGAGTGCTATTTGCGATATAAGCGCAACGAAGGCGCTAGATGCGCTATAGCCCCTAAAGGTATGTATGTAGTGCTAATACCGGTTTTTCCGCTATAAGCGCCATTTTCGCTATAAGCTCTACCGAAGGTAATATACCGAATGTAATAAAATAATAATATATACCGAAAGTAATATACCGAATTTAAGGGGGTAATGTCGTTTTCGTGGTTTTTGACATTTCAGTGTAATTTTTGCGCCCACAGAACTCAAGCTAAAAACGGGCCACCGCCTCGAACCCCACCCCCCCCCCCCCCCCCCCTACCGAAAATAAACCGACCGCCCGGTGTTACGGGCTTTTGAAAATTTTAGAGAAAAGTCAAATTACTGATTTTTGCACGATGTCTTTTCTCCGAGAACGACTTATCAACTACCTATATCAAAAAAACGGGTGGGGATATTATGTCAGTGCATAACTGCAAAAATTTTATTAGTTTTTGGCTGTCTTGAGTTTCATAACTGTGGCGCAAAAATTAGTCAAAAAAACCCTATGGGTTATAAAATACAAATTTAAAAAATTCTGCTTTTAAATATAGTTTTTTAAATCTAGAAGGTGTAAAAAATGTAAAAAAGACCGCTCTAGTTTTTGTTGAGGTTAAGTGCAGTTATGGTAGTTTAAAAAAACACCTAAAAACGCAATTACCCCCTTAATACCGAAAATAAACCGACCGCCCTCGTCCCGCTCACTAACCCTAGGTAAACTGGCCTTCACCCCGCTAAATGGGCAAGATTTTTTGAACGTTGAAAAATTCGCGCAGATTACCCCCCCCCCAATCCTCTCAGATTTCCTCAGATGTGTATTGGGGTGGAGTGTATGTATAGCGCAAATAGCGGAAGAGGGGTGTCTATTAAGCAGCCAATATTATATGTTAGACTAAGTAAGTACTGAAATCAAGATTTTGATACACGGTGAAAACTAAGCTCAATTAATCTGGAGTAAAAGAGGAATAACTATGTAGTCTGTCATAACCTGAAACTATACGTTATGTTGTAATAAAAATATGAACAAAACGTAGCCAATTAGATTTTAGAAAAACAGCTGCAACTCTCATAAAATGGTTCAAAAATAGCCATATACCAGAATAATAGCCAAGTTTTCTGCCAGCATAAACTTGTTGGCTTATAATTATTTCACTTTTTAAGCTTGTGGGCTTTATGACCACAATGCTGATTAGATGAAGCCATTGAAACTTTAGCTTTTAACATCCGTTTGCGTGTAAAATGGTTGATCGCTGTTATAAACTTGAGTTTGAAAATACATGTGGGCGGTACGTGAACCAAGAGTTCGGATAAACATGAAATGTGACAAAAAACTCAGGAGTCAAAAATGTGAATAAAAACTCACGAAACGCAGATATTAACATCTCACGATGGTCTAGTCATAGGACACACAAAGCTTCTTTGTGGAAAACTTTGAACATACAGATGTACTTTTTAGCGGTAGATTAGTAGCATAATATGTCCGTAAAGTATTCTATTTATTAATATATTAGGCTGGCAATCTGGCATTAAAGGGGGTAACGCGAAAGTAGTCGATTTGACACGACTGTATAAAATTTGTACAGTAAAAGGTACGACGTTGTTTTTAGTTGAACGGGGGGAGGCTACCCAGGTCAAAAATCAAAGTTCACCAATTTTGCTTATTTTCACATATGTTACTCACCCAAGGCACCCCAACCTCAGATAAGAACAATTAAGCCTGAAGGTGCACTTTTGGTTCAGTGCGTTTGTCAGTGTATTTCCATAGGCAAAATTACGCAAAAAAGCCTAAAAGTAGCCCTTAGTTGGTCAGTTCTAACACAAACCACATCAAGCCAATCAGGCTGAAACTTGGCATAGTAGCAAGCAGCTCACTTGTATGCGCAAATATAATCCGGATTTTCGATATGTATTTTCAAATTTCAATTCCAAAATCAAGGGCGAAATATGAAAAAATGGACGTTTTTTGGGCCCGCCAAATTTGAGTGATTTTACATTTGGCGTCACTGCTCAGAGCTCAGGAGTCAAGCCATGGGCGAAAATTTAAAAAATGGATCGTGGAGGTTGAGATATGACATTAGACTATCGAATCATGTAAAAAACTACATTTCCGTATGGAAATGGTTTTCTTGTGTTGACGACGTCTATCCAAACACACGTGATTGTCTGCCTGTGCGCGCACAATGTTCAACTAAATATGCAAATGAAGCGGCAGTCAGCCGATGGTGTGTGCAACCGGACCAGTTAGTTTAAACAGGGAGAACAAGCTGGCCGGAAGTGTGTTTGGATAGACGTCGTCAACACAAGAAAACCATTTCCATACGGAAATGTAGTTTTCTCACGTGTTGATGACGTGTCTATCCAAACACACGTGATTCGTTTAACTACTGCCAGCTTGTACTCCGTCACGTAATGTACCACACTGAAACATTTTATTAGTTATGAGGAAAAAAAAATGGCAGAAACAGAAATGGCTCCCGGATTAGCTAAACAATTAACAGCCAACAAGGTAAAGCTAGCAGTCCATGCAGCTCAAAGTGTCACACTATTATGGTCAGATTCTTCTGGATGAAAAATGGCTCGCTGGAATTGTTGCTGTGCTGGACTGGGAATGAGGTAATGCTTTCGAAACGTGTCCTCCGAGTTCCAATTTGCACTTTCTAAAATAAATAACATTGAAACATTTTTGTTGGACGCAGTAGATGTCGAAACGGCTCGGACTGTGTGAGCGTTATTGACTTCGGAGTTACTTGATTCTCGAATGAAATTTTGCAACCAGGCTGCTATAGTTCGGGCTGACGCTGGTCGATGGGGTTTTCTGGTGGTTATGAATAGAGAAGTAACAGATGCTGGTCGTACGGACGCCGTGCGACGGATATACTCTCTGATATGTAAAACTGGGCATATAGCAGTGTTCGGAAACGAATAAACAATAGATGTATCTTTGCGTTTGTGTGGCCTGGAGCCTTTTTGCAAAGTCGAGTGAACAAATTTCAAGCAGAATTTTTCTTGTATGAAAAGGTTGGGACTGATATCTAGACTTTGCAGAGTCTGACACCGACCAGCTAAGGCCAAAGCTAGAAGAATGCTCGTTTTTTGAGTAAGTTGAATGAGAGTTAAACTATCCAGCGGCATAAGTTGCTCGCATCTAGCAAACACTTCCTGCACTGTCCAGGAAGGAAAAAGTTTGACAGGAGTAGGCCTTGCATGAAAGCATGCTTTTAGAAAATCTTTCACTAAAGTGTTTGTCCCCAGACTATGGCCATCTATTGGGCCTAGATGTAGTGATAAAGCTGAAACTGTTACTGCCATGGTAGAGTACTGTACGCCTGATGAGAACTTGGAATAAAGAAACTGTATTACTTGAGAGATAGTTGGAGAAGTGGAATTTCTGCCTTCTTCCCGACACCAGTGTTCGTAAGAGGCCCAGATAGCGGCGTAACGGGCACGTGTGGAAGGGCGGCGGGCGCCCTCGATAAAATCGGCAATGTGGCTCGGAATTCCTTCGTTCGTGCATCTGAGCCGGAAACCCGAGCTACCGCCATCTCCCACTGTTGGTCGATCGGAGTGCCTTTCTGATGGTTGATGCAAATTCCAGTTTGAGCTGAAAAAAGGAATATAGGCGAGATTATTAAATTCATTAACTGTGGAAACCACGGTTGGCTTTGCCAAAAGGGGAATACAATAATAATATCCATCGCGGATGCTCGAATTTTGTTAATGACAGTCGGGAGCAGAGAAAAGGGAGGAAAGGCGTAACACAAGGAAAAATTTTCCCAATCTATGGATAACGCATCACTAGCTATTGCTTTTGGGTCGTACTCCCACGAAACAAAGGCTGAAGTGACCCTATTTTTTCTGTTGGCGAACAAATCCACTTGGGGCTGGCCAAATATTTTGAAAATTTTCTGCCTGATTTCAGAAGTTTATGCACCATTCTATGGAAGGTGATTTTTGGCGAGAAAGGCTGTCTGCGTCTACATTGGCGGCCGATTCAATGTAAATGAATTCTGGTTCGATTTCATAGGTTATGAAAATATCCCAAATTTTTAGCGCTATGTCACATAGTATCCAGGACTTGGTGCCCCCTCGTTTTTTTAGGTATGCTAGTGCTACATTGTTGTCTGACGCAACTTGAATGCATTTATCTCGACATTGCGCAATAACTGGTTGTTGCGAAAAGGTATAGAATATGGCTAGGAGCTCGCGAGCATTGATCGACAAACGTGCCTCTGCTGGTTTCCAGTATTCCGAGTGGCTAAAACTACCAAGCCAAAACCCATAACCGGAATCGGATGCATCACAGAAAACTGTAAGAGATGGTTTTTGTCGTTTTAGAGATCGACTAGGGAGATTGTCTAGTAACTCACACCAGATTTCCAGTTGGCGTCTGACGTGCGGTGGGATAGTGACACAAAGGCTGTACGGATCCACCATCTCCTTGTTGGTAGCTAATGCGGTCAGAAGCCATTTCTGCATAGTTCTATAATAAACAGGAGCATTAGGAAAAACAAGTAAGAAAGAGCTCAAAGTCGACTGAATGGCTGCTACCTGTCTCAGTGATGGTTTATGACTTTGAAGACACGTTGAAATTAGGGTGAGCGCTTTATGTATCCGCTTTTGTGAAATGCTAAGCGACATGTTGCGAGAGTCGATATCATAGCCTAAGTAGGATATTTTTTGAGTCGGCGCTAACTGGGATTTTCCAAGATTGATTATAAAACCCAGACGAGAAAGCAACTTTATAGCAGTTTTTAATGCTTGCTTGCATTCGTGGCTCGAACCTGCCGAAAAAATGAGGTCATCTAGATAGACTAAGCACCAAATTCCTAATCGGCGGAATCTAGCTATGGGCACCTTCATTAATTTGGTGAACAAACGTGGTGCTGATGCTAGACCAAAACACAAAGCAGTGAAACAGTAAAACTTGTCGTTAACGGAAAACGCCAAAAAGGGTTGAAAATCTTTACGAATCGGAATATGAAAGTATGCATCTTTCAAGTCAAGTGAAAAGAACCAGGCGTTCTCCGTCACGAATGTTAATAATTGTGATTGATTTTCCATTTTGAATTTTCTGTATTTTACAAACTGATTAAAATGGGAAAGATTGATCACCGGTCGCATGTCGCCTGTAGATTTCTTAACTAGAAACAGGTTTGAATGGAATTTATTCTCGCTCTCAGATATATTTCGGATTGCTCCTTTTTTAATAAGCGACAAAATTTCTTGATCGATTGTTCGTTTTGATTCGCCAAAAAAGAGGGTAGATTGCAGTGGTAGCCTGGGTTTATTAGGGATAGCGGTTAGCTCAATTGGGTAGCCGGACACTAACTGGAGGACTAATTTGTCAGTAGTTAACGTTTTCCATTCGTGTAGAAAAAAACGAAGGCGTCCAGCCGTAGGAAAGTTGCCTATTTTGCATATATCATCTTGCGCAGTAGCGCCTTTTTCCTGAATAAACCCAGACTCCGTTTTTTGAAGGGAAGTCAGTAGATTGCCGTTTACCTGTGAATTACTGACGCCGGGAGCCGCCTCGGGCGCCTCTGCGCGCCCCAGTGGCATCCGAGCTACGATTGGGTCCTCTCGTCCGGGCTGAGTAATTGCCGCGGCCGGGCCTCGATACACCCGAAGTTGAGGGGACATTTTCTTCCCACCGTTTTCGGCTCGCCCAGATTGGTGCCTGAAATGTGTAAACAGAGAAGAGTTATGTCGCGGCAGTTTAAAATATAAGTTAGAGCCTGCCAGTGATTTATTTTGGAAAACTGATAAAGGCGAGTAGACAGAAGCCGGTCTTACACTAGTTCTAGGGGAAGGCTGACGTCGTCGTTCTCGGCGGACTCCCCTGTCGGGCTCTTTTTCCCGACGTCTTTCTTCTTTTTGGACCAGTTTTTCGTAGGATTTGCCGAGAAGAAGATTTTGGGTGCGACCCTTGAAAGCGTCTTTGACTAACTTAAAGCGGACCGAATGATGGAGTCCGTTATTGGCATTGGCAGCTCGCGCAAACTCAATGCGGTTATTTAGACCGCCCAGCAAACGAATGGAGGCATCTAGCAAGCCGGTTAAATCCTCGGCGGGAAAGGAGATATTCGTAGCCCCCTCCGGGAGATTTTCTCCCGTCTGCTGCCGTTTTCGCAAATCCAGAGCCACTTTGGAGGCCTGGCCAAATAGAGTTGCGATAGGTACCGCCGCCTGCATAGCCAACCGCTGCCAGAACCGAAAACGTTCTTCGTTTTCCGTTCGGCGTTGACCGAGAAGCCGAAGGTGACCTGCTGTCAAAGCAGGTGGTGCAAAAAGCTCTCTTTTGTCCTCCTGTACAAGGATGGACGCAAAGACAGGATCACTGCTGTCAATCTGATGGGTGGTTGCTGTCTCCCATCTAGCCAATCCGAGAGAATTTATATGTAGGGTGGCCTTGTCCACTTGCTGCATGAAAGGAGCTACAGAAGCCAACTCAGCGGGAGACGGCAAGTGATCCTGTCTCTGCACTTTAGCCGGTGAAGGGGTCATGGGTAGGGATGTTCAAGTTACAGAATTTTAAATCAGTTAAGTTATCAGTTAAGTTATTTGCGCAAAAATTTAATCAGTTAAGTTATCAGTTAAGTTAGGCAAAATTAAATCAGTTAAGTTATCAGTTAAGTTAACTTAACTGATAACTGATAACTTGAACTGATTTTAATTTCAGTTACATGGTAAAATTTTGGAAAAATTAGAATCCAAAATTTATACTCAAAATTCACTTTTTAAGTCTTTCTAAGGTTTTAAAATTATATTAATGTTCATAAATTAGATTTACAAACAACTGTGATCATTTTTTATTAGCATGTATGTGCTGACTTGATACATCTAGGTAGATAGGTACCACGTACCAACTTGGACCAATTTCTAGTGCGCTCCAACTTTTTAAACATTTCCTCATCAATATTCAATTTTTTCTAACTGATCAGCGAACACCTCAGAAAAAATTTGCTCTGAAACATTCAGATTCTTTCTAAAAGTTAATTAACGGACATCTTAAAACTAGTTTTCGACAAGAATTCATAATTATTGGTGCTAGGACACGTAATTTTTGAAATATCCAAATATACTCATGGTGCCCTTAGCCCACAGCAAGCATGAAAGGAGATCTAAAATCGTAGTATATATCCATTGACATACTAACTAACGACGTAATCTCACGTTGTGGGCGTAGCTAAAAGCATGCCACGATCTGATTACGCTATGGTTAATTATTTTTTGGGTCTGTTTTTTACCCCTAATAATGTGCACGTACCGCGCTGCAAAACTGAAAAGAGACTGTCATTTTCTATAATAATATTCTATAATAATATAATAATATTGTCATAATATATGTGCGATATGTCTGCCTTCACTATTTCAGGTCACATTCCCACAGCAGAACTGAAATTCGTTAAATCAGTTACACGCTGAACTGAATTATTATTTTCAGTTATGCGCTTAACTGAAAATAAAATCAGTTTTGACGCTTAACTGAAAATAAAATCAGTTAACTGATCAGTTTTTGGAGTAAAAATCAGTTAAGTTATCAGTTAAAGTTAAGGCTCAAAATAATTTCAGTTAAAGTTAAAGTTAAAGTTAACCCCGAGAAATTAAATCAGTTAAGTTATCAGTTAACTTTAACTGATAACTTTTTTTAAAAAAGTTATCAGTTATCAGTTAACTGAAACACCCCTAGTCATGGGAGCAGGTTGATCGGTCTCTTGTGCCGAGTTAGGAGGAGAATGAGCTGACTCTATAGCTGGATGACTGCCCGATTCCTCCGAATCGCTAGAGTCTGAGCCAGATCTAGAAGATTCGCTGCCAGAGCTTTAGCTAGACTTAGAAGACTCGTGCCGACTATAGCGGCCCATTTAGGACACAATATAAAAAAATATCAAATAAATGCTGAAACAGGATGCAACATAAACAAGTAACGTAAAGGGAAAAAGAGAAAACAGAAAAAAAATCAAGAACCAATTTAATGTAAAACTATACAGTGCTACGCTGGAAAAAAAACCAAAGAAAATTAGTGGTAAATAACGTAACGGAGGTCTACAGAAGAGCGACTGAACGTCGCGCGCACAAGACAAAAACTGGTCCGGTTGCACACACCATCGGCTGACTGCCGCTTCATTTGCATATTTAGTTGAACATTGTGCGCGCACAGGCAGACAATCACGTGTGTTTGGATAGACACGTCATCAACACGTGAGAAATCAGCTTCGTCAGTATATATTAACAAAAATTTCGAGTAAAGGAATGCTTTGTAAGCACAAAAAACTTTTTTTGCGCCTATATGTTGTAATTCATGCACACAAAATTTAGTGCAAATTGCTTTAGTGGCTGCGGAAGATTACCAGTTTGAACTGTAAAGCTGGACATTGTGAAACACTAACAGCAATTATGATAGGTTATGAAAAATCCAGAAGCTTAGTTTGAAATCCGTGAAAAATCCAAAAGCTTAGTTTGAAATATAAAGAACAACTAAACCCCATGAGCAAAACTTCTTTGACTAATATTACCACCTTGATTATTGTTTGGTTCTGACTTTTTACGCGGCCCCCTCAGGGGCCGCGTATATACTATATTCAGAATCTCGATTTCCTGTGTAATTTTGGGTAGGTAAAATTTCCAGTGTTAATTAACACTGGAAAGGCAGGTAGGTCGACCAGCTACCGTATTCTGTAGTGCTTGACTGCCAGCAGTGCAGAAGAGCGATATGGAATTTTCAAAAAGTGACTGCCGGAGTGGGCTCGAACCACCTACCTTCCGATTAAGAGTCGGACGCTCCACCATCGGAGCTAAGCCGGCCGTTGAGAAGAAGTAGATGTAATGCAGAGTCTACTGAAAGGTAAAAATACTCTGAAGCGACTCAGCAAGCACTAAGCAGTCTCTATTAAAAACACAAAAAACAAATAGTTTTACATAAACTAAAATTAAATGGGTAGGAGTTTTACAACATTCAACCAACGACCCTGGCTGAACATACCTATATCAAGAGTACATAATAGCGTCTCACTCTATATAGAAGAAGAGTGAGACACTCTCCAGCCTGCCTGTGTTCTAGCACAGGCAGATGCGCTGGTCGTTTTCAGGCTACATGTTGACATTCTATGCAACATGTGACTGGCCAATCAGAAGCGAGCTTCTATTCTCTGATTGGCAGACGCCTGTGCACGTGCTCCAATCATAAAACGGGATAGGGACAAAGGTTAATAACTCATTATTTATTCACAGTCTGCTTGTAAAAACATTAAAAAAGGTTTGCAAATACCTTTGGGGATATTTTCGCAAACTTTCAGCGAAATTGATTGAGAAACTTTTAAGAAATTCAGAAAAGTTTATATCTCAAAAGTTTCTCAATCAATTTCGCTGAAAGTTTGCCAACATATTCCTAGAGGTATTTACAAACCTTTTTTAATGTTTTTGCAAGCAGACTATAAATAAATAATGAGTTATTAAGCTTTTATCCCTATCTTAATGCTTATCAACGCATCAGCGATTATATACTAAAGTGTGTTACGCAGGGAATCTACGCGCTGATTGGCCAGTCACATGTTGCATAGAATGTCAACATGTAGCCTGAAAACGACCAGCGCATCTGCCTGTGCTAGAACACAGGCAGGCTGGAGAGTGTCTCACTCTTCTTCTATATAGAAGAGTGAGAAGCTATTATGTACTCTTGCCTATATGTTTTTACTATCTGTTTCCACTACAGTTTACCTTGAACAAGATCGGTGACTAGTTAAACTGGCTAGTCTGCAGCTAGCGTAACATCTACATATAATTAACTATATTCAGTGAAATTTAGCTTACTGAATTTTATTAGTAGGTTTAATTTTATTAGTAGGAATTTTATTAGTAATTTTATTAGTAGTAGTTCTGAGGCTTCAGTGCATTACATACGCACTGGCCACTGCAGTCACACAGAACTGAATAGAAGCAAGAGCCTTTCGTCCAAAAATGACAATCTTTTCAATGTTTTACTCTTCGCCAAAACGTTGCTCTAATTCGCGGTTATGGCCGCGTTCAATATTTCCTGCGGAATATAGACACTCCAAGGTCATGATCAGTACCCAATCAGGAGGTACATTTCTTACTCAGCAGACGAGCTTGTTTGTTCTTTCCTTAACTAAATCGATCAATTAGGCAATCAATCCTACCTATCAAGCCTTGATCGCCAACGTTGATATGGCATTCGCCGCACCGTTAACGTGCGAATACATGCCATAGATTTCGAAGCAGCTGTTGAACTGATGCTTGCACTTGCAACACGGCCCTCGTCGACCGCGGATAATTAAATTACCAAATTAACGGACAACAGAAACCCTTACGTGCTTATTTCGCAACCGTGCGCTACGAAAACCTAGGTCAAGACGTAGGAAGTAACAAAGACTGTCGTCAATGCACTTCGAAAAGAAGTAAATAAATACTACGCAATATGTCGCAATAAATGTTATTTCAAAAGCCAGAGACCATACAGCGAAGCATTTTACAGCAAATGAATAGCATCCGCCAGAAATAGAATAACAAACACATTCTCTGGACAACATAACAGAAATCGAACATGACCAGCTTTGACAAGATACCTTAGAATAACACAGATTATGCATTCAATATTCACACTGACATCTGCACAGCAAAAAATACAACGGGGTCAGAAGGTCCATGGGTTCAAATAACTAAACAGTAAACAATAGTGTGTTAACTACTTTAATAGTTACGGACGGCGATATGACAGTTATGGTAATATGTGTTACGATCATATGCAGAGATAAGTTGAACGGGACTTTTGCATTATTCTTTCAATCGTAAAACGATATGTATTTAGTAAAATCTGCAGCATGGCTTAATTTTCCTTTAAATCCCGTAACTTTTTGACTCTGCCCAATAAAGAAACAGATAACGAGCACCACGTCAATCCACCAATGTACGTTTAATGCATGTCAAATACTGCAGAAAATTTAATTTAAAAAATTAAGCCCCACAGTAAAACAATAAAACTGAATCCAGCATAATGACTAATGACAATCCATTTCATATTATGATGCTTGGAAGACATTATTATTACTTATTAGCCCCAAAAATAGCTACCATTCACTACAAGACTAGGTATATGCAGTTGCTGCAAGAAATGACAGTCAGTAGACCAGGAGTATACCGGGAGTAAAAAAACAGGTACAACAAAAAATTTTGAAAAAGTATCAATCATAAAAAGTAAAAGTTAGAACAAGCCCCGTAATTTTCAAAACACCCAAGATCCTCAAACGACCTATTATAGTGACACAATAAATTACTACAAGTAGCATTTGACAGGTAAACAGAATGTACAATAAGGCACGTGCTACCAAATACGACAAAAAAGTGCGTGGGGTGGACTTTAGTACCACACTTTTTCATCTCGAGACGATTGACTTTAGACTCGGTCTAAAACGTTCTTCTTGATCGAAATACAACATCGTACTGAAACTTTCTATGTATATTTAATACGATAACGTGTTCGACTTAGACTGAGTTAAACACCGTCTGTGAATCCCGACCAGTTTGTTTCAGAGCTACAATCGTATTCGCCAGATTTGCATAAAATGCGTAAAATTGAGAAAAAAATCACAAAAAGCAAAAGTAAACATTTTTTCTTAGTGTATTTTCTATAAGAAAGTTAATGTGATAATAATGCTATACAAATATATTATCCAATAATATAGTGACGGAAGCTATAAACTAACCTAAACTGCTAACCGTAAAAAGAGCTGGCTACCAAAAATTTCCAGAGAGCCCAAAACCACATTACACATTGAAGTATGAATAATTACCAATACAGAGTACACGAGATTAGGCTCGATTCATACTTACAGCCAGGGGTCCATACAGCCGGCAAAAATACGAAATAGTCACGTCACGTCACTAATCGTCTACAAGATCATTATGTGGGATAATTTTTTCTAATTTTACCGGATGAAGGGACATACAGCTTGTTGAGTAAGTATGAATCGACCCTAACCTAATACAGGTGAGTGACCACAACCAAAATTTTGGAGAAATAACTTCTATTTTTTACCTAACATAACATACAGTGACAACATGTTGACGCAGTAGCGGTAGGACTGAGGTTTGCACAAAAGAGTTGAATCATTATTACTAGGCTATGGAAAACCTGCGAAATCATGGCGGACAATAATTATAGTTGGTATTAAACTGGCTCAACATTTATGCCACAATTACGACAATTGCAGAAGATCATTGATATTTCCATCGTTAAACGTTAAATCAGTAACGAAACTAAAACAAAACTCAGTTTCTCACTTCATAAAATTACCGCATCCTCCTTGACTGCGCCCACGCTATTCATTCAACATTATTAAAAGCAACACACACCAAACTATAAAAATGGGAATTTATAGTGGAGAATTTTAATAATAATTTCCATGAGCCTTTTCATAAATTTATAATCTGGATTAGATTAACAAAATAAACATCAATAACTCAACATAGGATTAACATAAAATTCATAAACTTTTGCAAGCAAACCCTATCGACGGTTTCGTCGATCTACAAAGCTTAAACTTTCGTCAATCTTGTGTTGAGTTTCTGAAGCTAATCTAGTTAATATGATTTATGGAAGGGCCCCAAGCGGTTCACGCCATATAATATGGCAAAATTTCCAGAATGAATTCAACGAGCTTGACTATTTCTTCTGTTACGGTATCATTTTGGCACTCATTTACGAAAATTTCTTCAATAGCCTCACAAATTTTTATTGTTTTTGGCTTACTTATGCTTCGATTAACTTTAGTCAAGTCCGTTCAATGCATTTTATGAAACTTTTCTACGAGAGTTCATCGTTAGGCATTATGATGGCAACGGCAGAATTTATACTCCCAGCGGTGTGGTTTATTACACACGCAGACGAGGCTTCACCAACGAGCAGCTTTTCTGTGATGTATCCGTGTGTGCCTGAAAAAAGGGTGATATCTGTAGAATTATTGGTCCAATGCCCAAATGTTAGTAAAATCAGCTGAAGGTTAGCCCCAACATACCTAGTCTATCTCTTTATTAAGTTTTATGCAATCAATCCAAAAAATTTCACAACTGCAGCATATTATAATATTGTGAACAATTTTGCCAAACTTTTCGAGCAAAAAGTTTAAAGCGCAAAATGCTATCTGTACCAGTGTTTTGTTGATGCTGAACAAAAGTTAAAATTTTGATTTTCGTAGAACAAAAGTGCGATTTTACACATCAAAAGTTGGAAAAACAGCATAAACAACAATTCCTAAATTTTGCACGCTGGATGGTTGAACACATTTTTTTTTAAATTAATATGAAATGTGCAAACTGCTTTTTTAAAAAAGTTACCATTACTTTTTGATACAACCAGAATTAACTTTCTTTAGCATCCTTTGGAGCAAAAACCGCTGATGATAAACTTATGAAAAATCTCCTGTGCCTTGTTATAAAAACTGAATAAAGGGCATGCAACGACTTAACCTACACGATGGATATTTCACTTCACCTATACGCTTAGCAATTTTTCATTACAAAACTTGTCCCATTGCAACAAGTAATAACAAATGAGTAATGACTAATGACGAACAAAAATCCATAACGTAAACTCACTTCATATTGGATTAGTTCCTGCACACCGCATTTCGCCTTCAAAATAGTTCTAAAAAACAACAAAAATAGGCGATTGCCACAAAAAAAGTCAGCTACTTCAATTTTATCTGAATCCATACCTAAACTAACTATCACTGGACTAAACAGATATAATATGAACGCAATCGTTCGCAGTTAAAAATAATTAATGCCCACTGCATACGTTTGCTGCAGTCACGGTAGGAATCATAGATGCACATAGCAGCGTGGGGTATCCAGCACTCTTAGGAAGGTGGTTACAAACCCCCCTCAACTTTCATCCGCTTTACGCCCTCAACCACCGATGACAGCGGAAAAAAGGTTCCAAAAATAAACCTAAAACTGATTTTTTCGCCTGTCGCCAGCATTAATAACAAAATCCGATCCCACACACCTCCCCCCGCCCCTCCCCCGTCTAGGTGACTGAGCCACTGACCCAATGCGCCTGTTGACATCGTCCTGGCTGGCATCCTTGGTCCACAGCGACACCTTGTCCCCCTTCTGACGCACGTTCACCACCGCCCCACACAAGTGCTCTCCCCAGTCGTCGAACTGCTCCCCCACCATGGCCATAAGCTGCAACAGTGAAATACACTTATACCATATCTGTGGGGCTGGAGACTTTTTAGCCTTTGCATTTTAACCTCAACCTGGCTGACTAACGCAAAACTTTGCCTAATCTGTCATTGGCTTCGGTCATAAGTGGGCATAACATGCTATTAAAATAACAGATTTTAAAAAACCACTTCACGGCGCCCAATATATAAAAATCTGTTACCCTAGGCGCAACCGCTAGCATCTATTCTGAAAAAAGGTTGATATCTCTAGAATTTATTGGTCCAATGCCCAACGAGCCGCTGAGAATAATAGTTTTCAGTTGATAAACACTAAGCCATACCAGTTCCAGCCAGTAGTGGTCCAGCAGCTCGTTGCGCTTCACGCGATCCACCGTCAACAGCCATCGACCACCGCGCACATTCTTCTCGTCCTCCCACATCGGTTTGATACCGTCCTAAAAGTAAATATTAGATGTCATGTAGCTAGTAACAATTTGCACACACAATATGCACAAAAGTCTAACTGCCTCGATCAATATTTAATAGCTGATTTTAAAGAATAAATTTCTGAATCTTCAATTTTTAAATTTTAAAACGCATGATTAAGCCGAACAATTTAATCTAACTTTCTTTCCAGCTTTCCATGATTCGTGAAACTCTTTAAAATTTTTGGTCACGGAATGCACATGCGCTAAGCACATCGGACTGAAAAAATTAGAGATACAAAATGGTAGATGTTAATGTCTAATGACTGACCTTGAATAAATAATAATCAGATCCAAAGGAAAGACCACTGGCAAGTTGAATGTGGTTGTATAAGCTGAAAAATAAAAACTATATATGTAAAAACGAGTCGAAAATAGTTAGATAAAAACGATAAAGAAGTTAAGTTCAGCAGAAACATAAATGAAAGCAATATGAGAAGAAATGCTGTATTCAAACATCAGTGCATCACTAGAAACTCAGTTTCAGGACACTTTTTCAGTGTCATAAGTCAAGTTGACAGATTCATTACTCATCCATCCTCAAGGACGCAGAGACAAGGACTGACTCCATGACTAACATTTTTATAAACACAAGAATCCAGCAAAAAAATTTGCTTGTCTTACGCCCAAAAATCTTCCACAGTCTCAAAGGCAGTCACTTCTTTAAGGCACTGTTCCCAGGGTTTGGCGCGATCCGCCTTGCAATACCACAACGTCCACTTGTGCTGTAGGGGGTGCTTCACAAACATCTCTCGTGGCACATGGCTGGGGGCTTCCGATTTCACCGGCACCTTCTGTGGCTCTGACTGACCCGCAGACGGCTCCAAGTCCGCTGGCTTGTCATCGTTCTCTGGCTTCACATTCTCCTTGGCTGTCAGTGGCTGCTTCACGACCTCCGCCATCTAAGTACAATAATGAACCAATAAAGAGTTGAACCAAAAAAAATCAGGGTCATCATTTATAATTACTAAATTTATTAAAGTTTTCTATCTCACCCGTATAGAAGAGCACTTTGGCACTTCAGCCTGCCTATGTTATATAGCACAGGTAGATGCACTCGTGGGTTTCGACCTACTTGTTTATATTTTCTTAAACAAGTATACATCCAATAAAAAGCAAGCTACTGTTCTGATTGGCCAGACACCTGTGCACGTGCTCCAATCCTTATTCAGACAGCCATTGGTTTCTTTGCTGTCAGAGTGCTAGTTAGAGCACGTGAACAGTTACTGGCTTCTCACTGACTGGCCGTATACTTGTTAAAAAATCAAACAAGTAGGCCGATTTTCGACAAGCGCGAGTCAGTTTCACTCTTCTAAAAGAGTGTGACACTTTCATGTACATTTATGTACTTTCATGTAGCAACGCTTACACGCACTCGTTTCTCCAAAATCAGGATTATAGCAACGTAAAATTAGCAGAACACGCATTAGCATAAATCATTAAAAAACACCAAAAATCACGTACGTTGTCCGCTTTGTCTCCGCTGCCTTCAATAGATGCCATTGTTCGTTAAAATTATGAACTGGAACATAATTTGAAAAATTTCACATAAAATTCTTTGCTGGAAACGTCAAGTACAAGGGAACAAAACAAATAGTCCCCAACAATATTTTCTCATCGTTTAATTTTCAATTTCATATCGATTTAAATTTTGTGGGGATGTCACTAAGCTAGTCTGAACTTAAAACCCGAGTGTATCAATCTTTTAAAAGCAGAAATTATTACGACTTCGCTTTAAGGCCTATTCACACGAGGCCGCATTTTGCTCCATGGCGCATTGCATGGCGTACGCCATGGAGCATAAAGGGCGCATGAGCGGGCGCATTCTATTTTCACACTACCTGCTGCATTAATTCACAAAATGCAGTAGACAAGTGTGCGTGTGCGTCCGCTCATGCTCCCTCGTGTGAATAGGCCTATATATAAAACTAAGTTTACACTTAGGCCACCACGTTGGTGAAATGATCCATGTCTAGTAAATGGGTAGGTGTGAAGCAGGGTTTTACATCAATAATGGCGTCATTTGCAAAAATGAAACTTAAAAATGACGTTCAGAACATAAAAATGACGAAGCTTTGACGAAGGGTTTTGAGCAAATATTGACGCTGATTTGTCCAAATTTGGCCTAAAAAATGAAAAAATCTCCAATTTTTTTGTTTTTGAGGGTTGTCGTTTTTGACTCCTCCTGCATCCTTGTGGCTTACTGTTCTTGGTATTCTGAGCTCAAATTTTAGGTCTGTTTTCGGTCGGCCAAAATTATTATAATGTTTGGACAATATGCGCTGTATCTGCAAATTTTTCTGTTAAATTGCAAACAAGTGCAATTTAAAATTATTTAAAAAAATCGAAACGTCATTCCATATCCGAAATTTTTTGACTAAATTTTATCGAAATCTTCGGCACACAGATGGCAACAAGGGGCGTCTGGGGGGCAAGCTCCGCCCCCAGATTTGAGATTACGGAAAAAACAAACCCTCTCAAAGTTGAAAAAAAGGTACCCGAAAACTCAAAATTTGCCCAAGATTGCCTTAAAAATGCGCAAAAAGCTAAAAAATTGCAAGATATATCCAAATTTTGCAAAAAATCCCATTTTAGGCAAAATTTGGAAATTTTGGGGTTGTTCTGAGATTAACTCTCCAAGATGTCGGGACAAGACAAGACCACTAGAATTTTGAAAAAGCCGGGACATGCCCTCCCGGACTGAGACCCCATGTACAAACATATAATATGTAACAGCACCAAAACTTTAACTACCCCCCCCCGGGCCGACATCGGTTTACTGTATTTTCATCCCCCTCTCAAAAAAAATCAAAAGTTATACCTTTCTTGGGCCAAAAAACACCGATAAATACCAAAATAGAAAAACCAACAAAAACGCAAACCAAAAGGCGGAAAAAAGAAAAAAAAAAAGAAGAAGAAAAACGCAAGGAAAAAAAAAAGGGGGAGGAAAAAAAAGAGGAAGGGCGAAAAAAACCCCCCCCCCCCCGGCCCCGCGCGCAAAAAAAAAGAAAAAAAAAAAAAAAAAAACAGTCAAAAGAAACAAAAGGGGAAAAAAAAAAAAAACGGGCAACGAAAACACAAAAAAACACCCCCCCCCCCCCCCCCACAAAAAAAAAAACACAAAAAAAAAAAACACACCCACCAAAATATACCGAAAATACCTACAAATTTCCACAACCAATTTGATGCGCCATGTAAATTTCATCCCTATCAATTGTTTCAGCTTAGTGCCGAACATGCAGCTTTTTGCAGAGGCCACTTCAATTTAAACCTTCACGAAAATTTACCCGTTTTATTACAAAAAGGAATACCATAATCTTATTATCAGTTTTACACTACTCTTACCATCGATAAGTTTAAATGTTTAAAAAAAAAGAAAACTGGGAAAAATTTAAAATTGCACACAGTGCAGGTGCGATGTAATAACAAAACGAACATCTTCAAATCTTACATCACCAGATAAAAACACTAACTGCAAATTATGAACAAACAGCCACATTTGCCAGTCAACAAGAAAGAACACGACAAATCCGTATAAACACGCGATCAGACTTTCAATATCGAACCAGTTTATTTATAACGAACAATTCAGTGCAAAATTTGACTCAAATAAAGACAGAATATACATTTTAACGCAATTTGCAAAAAACACTGGTCTCATCATAGAAAAACCGTAACTGCATCCTTGCAGCATTCACATGCTTTGTTGATCTGAAATACTTTCGGAATCTGGACATCTGGGTATATTAGCAAAAACATCGGTATTTGCGCAACGTTCTCAGCTAGAAAGGGAATTAGATTACATGGTATACTCATATTCTTCATTTTACTCATCATTAAGTCAAAGCTGGGATGCACGAGATGAAAGAAGGTTACCTTTTGGAGATATGACACAGTATCAGAGAGATTAAAGCAGAAACTTTTGAGACATGAACTTGTTTCAATTGCGTAATGTAGATGGTTGTTTTCTGTACGCTGAGTGGACACTTGTATTTTTAAGTTTTCTTAGACATGCGATTCGATCGACATCGAATAGAACACATGCCATGCACTAGTCTATATTACATAAAGTTAGTGTCTCACACTCTCACTCTTCTTTCTTTATCAGAGTTAGCAAGGTTTCATCAATGCAAGCATTATATACCGCTTACTTGTTCAATCGAATGTCATACATACTCTACATCTGATTAGACTGATAGCTAAGAAGGTAGTCAGTGTATGAATGTATGTATGTATGTATGTATGTGTGTATAAAAGAATACGTGCCACCTACCGGACTAGACTGTAAGCCTAAATTTCAAAAATACATTACCTCGAATTTTTTAAAAATCAAATTTATCGACATTTTGCATGTTAGACTAAACATGATTGAATAAACCAGCGTCTACTATTCTGAAGTAACTATAATCATCACAAGATTTACCAGTAACTCAAGCACTTAAATCAATTAATTTGACTTTTCGAAACTCAAAGTTTAT
Source organism: Trissonchulus sp. WLG1_4 (assembly GCA_030248245.1). Classification (NCBI taxonomy): domain Eukaryota; kingdom Metazoa; phylum Nematoda; class Enoplea; order Enoplida; family Ironidae; genus Trissonchulus; species Trissonchulus sp. WLG1_4. The sequence goes on from JASANF010017387.1 coordinate 73,807, forward strand.
GTTGGACCTCTGGTTGGCAGACTACGCGAAACTAGTTAATCCAGCCAAGATTGGCACTAAAAAATATAATCGTCGAAACACAATACAGAAATAACAAAACAATGAACAAGAACAAGCAAAGAACTGAATCAATCAAAACCGTATAATCACAATTCGCCTAACAAAACAAAGCATTTCTTCCTAAACTTTCATCACTGCTTTAACGGCCGACCCGGTTTTTTGCTGCGTATCAGTATGTTTCTGAAATAAAAATGAATATGAACAAAACAATTTTCACGACTATTAAAATATATTATATATGGTTCATACTTGTCCGTAAGAACACAGGGACAAGATCAAGGACAATTTTCTGTAAGTTATTGTGCAGCTTTGACTGAATCCTATTATCTAATTTTTTGCCTACACTGAAGTGCACATATCTACTAAAGTGAGTTTTGGCTACACTATATACACCAAAATGCCTTTTTTAAAGTTCAGTCATTGTTTTGTGAACTTCCACTTTTGGATTCTTAGCACGGATACTACAAATAGAAATAACGTTCGTCTGACCACACACTGTTTTGTCGGCAAGTGTAACAAGATACACGGTGCTTTATCTTGACCTTTATTAATAAAAACTAAGGCATACAAAAAATAATCTAAGCATTATATACAGAGAAAGAAAGAAACTAAACTAACCTCGTATGTGAGCATGTCTTGTAGTCCTGTTCTATCTTTCAAGATCAACCTACACAAAAAAGTATCTACTCATTGAAACGGTTGATTGATAGACTGTCGATATCTTAAGAAGAAAAAATACAGCATGTTTATTTCTTAAATAAATTTGCAACAAATTTCTATCGTCAAACTTGATCCAGTTCATTTTTATCTGAATACGCAACAACTCGGAAATGACTACAATCTCGGAAATGTCAACGGGCTACGCTGCCACCATCATGTGCAGTCTTCAGAACAATTGAATCTGATCCACTGAATAAAATTCTTGATGCGGATGGGGGGAACCCCAAAATCGGGGGGCCGGAAGGGAGGGTCCCCAAAATTTAGATGGAGAGCCCCACAAATGTTGACCCCGTTATATGCCAATCACATTCAATAATTCCATAATATGACATGCGTTGCATTTAAGGAGGCGTACCCGATGCGTCTGACGGCTTCTTCCTCCTTGGCATCCTTAGTCCACAATGAGACTTTGTCACCTTTCTGTCTGGAATTGAACACACAGCCACAAATTTGATCCGAGTCTTCCCCGAATTGTTCCCCGACCACGGCCATTAGCTAAACAACAAAACATATCAGCTAAAAACAAAAAACCTAAGTAGGCCATTCCTAAAGCAGATCTTATCAACATAAAAAAAATATCAGCTAAAAACAAAAAACCTAAGTAGGCCATTCCTAAAGCAGATCTTATCAACATAAAAAACTTTAATTAAATAGTGAAACTACGATGAACGCAAATAAAAAGTTGAAATCTGAAAACATATTTTGACCCGGCACTTGTGTTTTGGACGCAAAAAATGCATGGTGCACTGAATAGCCGCAATTGAACCTAATATAATACCAGCATGATACTTCAAGCTACATGCTTCAATATGATTGCCAAAATGACTTTCATCACATAAACCTAAACTGCTACGAAATCTTCATTGATTGTAAAATTCAAAATAACATAACACACACAACTGTCTCATCTCTCATACATTGTTACGTAGAAGCATAGTATATTATCCACTTTTCGGATTTCAGGCTGGTAATTGTCTGTTTTATTGTCTTTTGGTAATAAATAAATCAATCATTAACAACGGAAAACTGAAAAATGGGTTTGACAGTGTTGACGCAATTCAGTTCTGGGGAAAAAAATTACATTTCCATATGTCTTCGAATGACTAAAACTAGTCAAAAATGAAAAGTTCTGGTAAGCCCAAACCCCAAAACCTAGATTCGTGCAACCCAGATACTCAATAGCTTATATCCATTACATAGCTGGCAATCTGGCATGAATGTGCATTCACTGCGCACAGTTTTTTCGCTAATTCCAAGCATCAAAATGATTAATCTAATACGACATCAACACCGTCTTTGTGAAATCTTACCATGTCTCGCCAAATCTGGTCCAGCATGTGTCGTTTTCCCTTCTCCACGTGGATCAACCATCGCCCTCCCTCTCTGTTCATTTCATCTTCCCACATTGGTTGAATTCCTTTCTAAAAAATAAAAACCAATAAGCTCCGCTGGGGTCCGGCAATCCAACAAATACAATAACATAACCCTATAAGATAAGAAGAGTGACAATGTAGTCAGTAACCATTAGCATATTATTTTTAATATGCAAATATAGACAATTAAAAGTTACAGTACATACAAAACATGTACACGTGCAGCTTTAAAAAATTCAAAATATGAAATTTTTTTCATCCTAGTACTTTTTTATAAATTACCTTAAAAAGATAATAATCCGAAGAGAAAGGAAGCCCGCTAGCCAACTGAATATGATTGTATAGTCTAAAATAAAAAATAACGTCAAACGTCAAAGTCAAAGTTGATATTAAAAAATTAATATTTTCACATCAAGGGGGGAAAACAGTCTATTTTTTGAAACGATGAGCGTCATATATATATATATTATGAAACTTTTCAGGGCAAATTCTGGAACAGCGGGCAAACGCACATTTATGGCAAAGCTAGCTCAACCTGACCTAAACTGGGGTCAAAATGGCGACTGGAGCAAAAGCAGATAGCATTAAAAAGTCATTCACTACTTTCCAGCAGTCACGTATGTTAAACAGTCAGCAACAATTAAGACACCAGTAGACTTTTTGCGTACGGTGGATGGTAAGGCCTAAATTCTGGTGACGCGCGAATCAACAAGAGAAGAAGGTACCTACTAAATAACTCGCTGTTAACTGGAACTGCCCTTTAACCCCTCTTTCACGTGGTAGCGTCACATCATCAACGATTTGAGTACACACAACAAAATGACTAAAGAATAGCACACATTGACCAATCCAAATAATTCCCCTTACGACCAAAAATCTTCCACAGTATCGAACGTCGTCACATTGACCATGCAATCTGTCCAGGATTTTTGTCGACTGTATTCCTTGTAGAACAGGGTCCACTGATTCTTCAGTGGATGCTTGGGTCTGATTTTGGTTTCCGTCGTCGGCGACGCAGCAGTTGCTTGGGCATCACCTGCTGGAGCTACCTCCGTTGCCATACTAGGTTATGTGACTTAATCTGGAACTAAACTCAGACTTTACATACATGCTCATGATAGTACAATACATATACACACTTATGTCTAAAAAATTTAAATCTAAATGTCGGAAATCTTCGTTTTTTTCACAAAAACGTTAGTACCAGAGATTATGGCCAAAATTTTTGCACACGCTGGGACTATCCCTCCGTCTGTTACCCCTGGCGACACCCCACTGGCTGAGTCGGACCACTGAATCCGAAACCTGAGTAAAAGTAACCGCTACAATTCGGTTCATACTCGATAAAAAAATCCGATACACAACTGATAAAACCATGCCTTTGTCCCGACCAGACCCCTTTTCCCTCGGGGACGAGTATGAACCGGGCGGGCGTATTTTAACCGATTTTTAAAAGGTAAACTTTCTGCTAGATTCGATATCAAGCACAATCAAAGCTTAGCTTTGAGTAGGATTTATATCCCTATAATGTTTATTATCTCCACTTATTTATTTATCTATAATAAAAGTTGAATAGTACCGTCACACCAGCAGACCCTGCTTAACAAGCCTTACAGCGCGACCTCACGCTAAGCTAATACTTATTTTAAATCATAGCTCAAAAATTAAACAAAACAAATATAACGGTAGCCACTAGTCTCTACATCTCCACACTAAACGCAAGGATCTCATGTTGTGTGACAAGTAATCAATGACCAATTGTTTGACCAGTTTATCTCACTATCCGAAATACGAACAGCTTTCCGTGTGCATTCAGATAAGGCAGAATAGCGCAGTCATATTGGGAGTATATAAACGAACAAATTTCGGACACCTGTGGCTATGTAATGTATGTAGTAAATAGTTGAATAAAATCTGACTAAATTTGCGAATTCGTCACCCGGAACAAGAACTGGACCGAAAATATGAAAAGCGCAAAGTTTAACCCAATATACCGAAACATTAACATCTTTTATTGTAATTAAAGCGAAAGCCCTCCAAAAATGTCCACAGGTGAAATTTCGGAAAAGTGACAGACATGCCTCGGGTTTTTGAACAGTTTGGTACGGTGCCAAAAATTAGTGCTCAAGCCTTATTTGTAACTTGAGTCTGTGGGCGCAGAGTTTACTAAGGGGCTGTTCACAAATTCGGATTAACGGGATTAGATTAACTGAATTAACTACAATAATGATTAACTGAATTAACTACAATAATTCAACATAGAACTTGCGTAACTTTCCAAAAATTTGCACGTTTATGCAATTAACACACAGGAGCAACTGTATCGAATTCGAAAAATGTCTCATGCTTCTGTGTAAAATTACTCCAGTTAATCTAATCCAGTTAATCCGAATTTGTTAACAGGCCCATAGAAATCACAAAAACCTCGAAAACGCAACTACCAGCTTAATACGAAGCAAATTACCCCAAATAAACTGCTACACCACCAATAATTTCAAATTCCGAATTATGAGTGATCTTGCAAGTTACTGTCAATCATCAGCCAATCAATGACTTGAAATTTTACTCAAACGTTCAACGCGACCAAGCACAACGTACCGAACAAAATCTTATATTTACATAAACAGAACACTCACTGAAGCAACAATTCACGCATATTAACATTATACAAACGTCACAGCAACAAAAATCACCAAATACAAAAAAATAAAATAAAACTACATAGTGTCAATGTCAGTATAATTATCTTACCTGTGCCACAACGCTAAAAGAGAGACGTAGTGAAAACATGAAAACTATTGTATTCAGTGGTAGGCTTGGTTAGTGTTAAAACTTTCAGTGCTCAAATATTTCCATGGATAAATATTAAGTAACTTTTGTTACAAGTGAGAGATTGGGTTTAATACAAAATCTTTTTCGTATTCAATCCCAAAGTTTTAAAAGAGTTAATATCATTAATCGTATAGTATGGCAAAAGTATTTTTATTTCCAAAATAATATATTTACAAATTGCTACAACAAAATTCACAGAATTATTGACTAAAACCCATCACCCGCCCGAAAATACATACCAAGTACAAAAAAAATCACGTCAGATCAATAGACAACACAAAAATAACATTAGCAGGCTTAGCTATGAACAGCATTAAGTTTTAGTTGCTCACAATGCAAACATAGTGTGGCAAATACTACTGAAAAGAATAAAATAAATTTACTAGTGTCTTTGCTAGTAGGAACAAAGCATATTGAATGAAGCTCACAAACGAATGTATGGAGGGAGACTAGCAACAACGTTACAATGCACTTACTACAATCGATATCCCTTTTCAAATAATTAGTCTGCTTAAGACTAATTAGTCTAATTCTGCTTTTCAAATAATTAGTCTGGTTAAGTCTTAACTTAGACTTAACTTAGTTAGACTTAACCTGACTACATGGAGCTAAATGTGGATATCGTCAAAGACTGGGGGCTAGGTTCTTGTAAAATTCAAATTAAGCACCGTCGTGTATACCAGACAACTGGCTTGCGAAATAGTCAAGCCATTGTAACTGGTTTCAAAAACGACAACACGACGGGCGCACATGAGCCGTTTCAGAAGCCTCAGAGGAAGTGTCCAAGATAAGAATCAAAAGCACAATGGACCCGAAGAGTTTCATCCGTAAATTAGTCAGTCTTGCTAATTTTTGCTCGTTTACTTATGATTAATAATAATATAACAATATATGCATGTTTCAACTACCAACGTGGCTGGAGGGACATGTGTTAGCTAAGTCATATGTCATCATAAGGTAGTGATTATGTATGTATGGCCTGAATATTTACACATGACTGCAGCAAGAAACGTATGCCTAAAAAATGACAAGCATCCAATCAGTGCATATTAATGATTAGAAAAAAGCTAATTCATATAGCCAGCGAATCTTTTATCAGTCTCTTCATGGTGTGCACTGTGGTGGCCACCGACGTACTGCTCGGAGCCATGGACTTTGAATTGATCTGAATTCAACAAATAAACCAAGCTTATAGTAACCTATAAAAATATATAAACTACACTATACTCTCAAAAAAAGAAGCTATATATACGTTATCAAGTCAACTCTTAGATATGGGTGTCAAAACTCCTATGAGTGAGGACTGAGGATACCCGGATCTATTATTTCCTACTAAACTATTTTTTAATTTAAGCGTTGCAAAAGGACGCCCTCGCCTGGCGACATATTTGGCTGTTTATGGAGCTTAGACACGTAATACGTGATTCATAGTGAAGTCCTGTCATGCTTTGAAAACGGTAAAGCTAGTTGCTTCTTTACGTATTTTAAAAGGAATAAATTAACCTCGTAAAACTAACCCTGCTAGCCTGCAGATTCAGTCAATGCAAATCTATCAACAAGACTCTATATATTATTATTAACACATACGCGGAATAAATAGGGTTGAATGTCAGGAAATCTGGTGTCAAAGACGGAGGCAAGCTCGGACTGCACGGGCATTTTGGGCACATAGTCGTGGCGGTTGAGGGCGCCGCACAGGTTCAGAATCACGTCCGACAACGCCTCGCCCACGGTTTCACGCAACCTTTGCAATTCTACAAAAATAATGAATGAATTAATAAATGAATATACTCATTAACAAAAAACAATCAAATAAATTATGCATCAACATAATAAAATGCATCTTAAAGCACTAGCATCCCTGAATAAATGAAAGGTTATCAGTTTTATATGTAGAAACTTGAAATTGAACATGATTCATATACCAAACGTTAAAATGTGGCTTCTAAAACAATATTGCAAGAGAAAAATATTATCAACATGTTATTTAAGCCAATATTGCATAAAGCAGCAAGTTAAGAGTATTACACAGGTATACACATTACACACACCA
>JASANF010017391.1:0-77462 GCA_030248245.1 Trissonchulus sp. WLG1_4
CATTATAAAGAGTACATGGGTCAGTATGTCCGTAAAAGTCTCTTACTTTTCCCATTATGTAGTCTTATTACTATGGTAAGGGCATACGGCAGCTTTTGATTTTTTTATTTTTAATTTTTTCTTCTTTGAAAATGGGATATAGTAAGTTGCTGTTGTGTTGTTTCAGGATCCATAGTAACCAGTGGATCCAATTTGTCAGTTCAAGCACCTCACAGTAAGGCCGATGTTGACCTTAGTGATCCTCTTGATCGTTAATCCGGAACGGCCGCAAAAAAGATCTCATTTTTCGATGTAGAAATAAAAGTTAGTCAACATATTTTTGCTTAACCACCGCAAGGCCAATATTGGTTTATTTATTATTCGCCAATGTGCGAAATTTTTTTTAAATTATGAGTGATTTAAATAATATCAGCACAATGATGTGGAATAGACAAAATGACCAATACGATACATTTTTATTAAATGTTAAAATTTGATTATAACGTTTTGAGGTTAATTTATTTTTTGTTTTATTATGTTTTAATTAAAATTTTAGTCTCTTTGGTATGCGAAAGCCTTGTTGGAAAAAAGTGGAGTTCAAGAAGCTATTAAAATTTATTGATCAAAACCCACACGCAAAGTTATGGAATGCCAAAATTCATCACAGATTTACGGAAAGATAGTAATATATTTAATAATAAAATATCGTTGCGCAAAAATTTCGGCAAGTGAACGCAAACAAATATTAAATTATCAAATCGATGTTATTTATTTTTCAAACGTCGTTAGCTGAAGTGGCTTTGACCAACATGGACATTCAGGGGGGTGAACATGCCTTTGTTCATTTGAAAGACTACGCAGGAATTCAGTTTGTCAAAAAAATTAACAACATACAAGTACACTTTAAGTGCTTCTTCTTGTCTTTTAACGCAACAAGTAATGCTTGTCATATAGCAAAATTCAATTCGTTTTAAACAATTCAAAATTGAATTCATATCTCAATATGAAGCAAAACTCGAAAAAGTTAATCAAGTGCTTCTATAATAAGCGTTTTAGTCTTTTACGCGCTTACTCAAGCTAATAACCTATAAAAATCACGTTGGTATAGTTACAGCAAGGCTATACACATAATAATGTAAATTCTAAAATTGAAAAACTGAGTTGTAGCTTTAAGCTTTAACTGAACCTCGTCATACCAAAACCGAACCAAGCCTAACCCGAATCTCACAACCCAACTTGAGTGTTTATGATAAAAGATACATGACCACATGTGCCAAGCATTCGTCAAAGAAAGCAACGTTAACGTATCACTTGAAGGGTTCGTGTTCAGGCTAGAACCAAGTGGGCAGTCCTAGCAATATTGTTCGACTGCACTTTGCAGTACTTTGCAGTTTGTTTTTTAGAACGAGGTTCTTCGCAAGGCAGAGGTTGCTGCCTACTTCAGTCGTTTTGATGACGCTGAACAGATGTATTTGAACTCGGATCGTATGTAAGTTTTTCTAATCGTTTACTTGGTAAAAGGTTTTAGCGCATTTAGCAGTAGTTGTTGAGCTTAAAACACAAATACTTTATTTATTGAAACTTAAAATGTTTAAAATCGTTTGAAGCAGGTTTGGACTATTTAGCTTTCGTTAGTTTTACATAAGTGAAAGATTTCACTATATTCTTTTGTTAGAAACATTGAAGCAGTTCAACTAATAAAAGGGATTAGTGCTGTTTAGCGATCTTGCAATAGCCTTTGTCAAAAACTTGGCGACTGGTTCAAAGTGGTTTCTCTGCTACAAAGCACGTCTGGGCCGGACAATGATCGTTACACGGCAAAAAGCTGATAACCCCATCCTGTAGCACTACGCTAGTCGACATTGATGGTAAGATCGAAGTCCCAGCGGCAGAATTTCAAAAATATTCCTAGAGATTTTGATCCGCATTACGATAAAGAGAACATCAACTTTTCGGATATATTATTTTAATGTTTATTCGATTATTGTGGTCTTTTTAATGCTTTAATGATGCGTTCGTATTCAAAACTGGTCCGTACGACAAAGCTGTGTCCGTATTCCAATCGAGGTAAAGATTTGTTTTAACGTTGGCATAAAAAATGAATTCAGAAAAAGTAGTTATGAATCAGGTAGTCAAAAATTGCTACCCTGAAATTATAAAAAGCACAGAACTTATGAACGCATATTTTAGGCAACAAGCAATTCAGTATTACACACAGGGCAAGAATTATGGAAGGACTCATCAACTGCTATTACATGACGGAGGATTACGTTGCTTTAGAAAAACTCGTTTCGATGCTCCCGAGCAGTCAGACGAACCTTACGGACCGGTAATAAAAGGTCTTGGTAATTGAATTAAACTGAATGGAATTAAAAATATTCTGATTCCGGGCACCCTTCTTTGTTTCTTTCTTTCAAATAGGGGCATCTATTTTCTTTCATCGCATGAACGTGCTCCTAAATAGGCTACAAATAGGTCCATTTTGTCATAAGTTTACTCAATCCTTTAAATATAATATATAATTATTATATTATATTTATTTATAAATAAATAAAATATTTATAAATATTAAATAAATAAGTATATAAATAAATAAATAAATAAATAAATATATTATAATTATTTATAATATAATTATATAATATTACTAAACAAAGAAGTTTGAATAGAATAATAACCAAAATTTTTTCAACAGTTTGAAAGCATGTTAAATAATAAAATTTAACTGCATGAAATGTCCAGTGGATGCTTTTTTCAGTCAACTATTTCAGGTAATTGGCGAAATTTTCGCAAACGCCGGAATGTCTGAAAATGCCGTTGAAGCGTTCTTAAAGGTAATGTTTTAGAGATTTTCAGATTTCAGTTCAGAGATTTTGAGACAAATATAATCAATAAAGAAATTAAAAATTGAACAATGACGCAAGGAAACTAAAAAGCAGTCTGTCAACAAGTTGAATTTGTCCTGTATTGTTATTTTTATTACGTTTTTTACGTTACTATCAGGCTTTAATGTTGAGTAATTGGTAGCTCACAATATTTTTATTGTTTTATTGCTTACTTATTTTCAGTGCGATAACGTAAAAGCAGCACTAGATTTGTGCATTCAGCTCAATCAGTGGGAAAAGGCAATGTATTTAGCTAGAAAATATGAGATTCCCGATGTGGAAAATTTGGTTTCAAAATACGCTCAGAGTTGATCGCGGATCCCGAAAGACAACTCACCGCCGTTCAGATCTACCGAAAAGCCGGGCAGTTTGTGGAGGCTGCGAAATTAGTGTTTAATGTTCGTTTTCACTACTATTTAATTTCTATTTCATAGTTACGTTTTCATTAGGAGGTACTTAAAGCATAGTCATTGTACAGCTGGTGTGCTAGCTAGCAAGTATGCGTAATAATGACAGTAAAACATGATGAGAAAAATATGACTGTCTATCTTAAATGTAGCCCTAATTAGAGTTACCAGTCACCACTCGCACAAACCTCCAGAGTGGAATTCATAAAGCTTGTTTAACGTTAAAAAGTAGTCTAAATTCAGTAAAACGGAAAATTGTAACAGATACTTCTCACGTCTGTATTACCATAAAATAGAATGTTGCCAAGATGGAGCTAATATAAAGACTGCCTTTATGCATGCCACGGCCAGTGTTGCTTAATACCTACCTAAATTGCTTACTATTTTCTAAGTTAGCGGCAGAACAAAAAGAAAAGGGTTGCACTCCTTTGAAGCTGAAGAAAATTTACGTTCTGGGTGCCCTTCTGGTTGAACAACATCACCAGCATTCCAAAGAGAAAATGGCTGATAACGCCGCCGAGAATGGAAAAAAATATGAAGTAAATAAATTTTCTAAGTTTTTTAATTAGCACTTTGCGGCATTTAAGTATATAATTGAAATGGCAATACCGATATGGTATTATATGGTAAAGTTGAGATGAAGAAGATATGTATGAAAAGCCCTGTAAATCAAACAATATTATTGATTCACGATGCTGCTATTTAGCCCTTTTTATTAAATTGAATTTTCATTCCCGTTGTATTAAATCCATTGAATTAAATTGATCGATTTAGATATTTAGATTTAATCTTTAGATTAGATTAATGTATAGATTTAATATTTAAAATTGAATTCTGCCTTAGTTCATTTATTTAGCAACATTTTGTCATGCTTTAGGTTCGTCAAGTACACAGTTACATACAATCGTTGAAAAGGGTGATCACAGAAGAAGGGTGATCACAGAAGAAAATAGAAGAAATAGTTCTAAGCCCTAAGCCTAAGCCCTAAGCCTAAAACTGAAGCTAAGGACAAATAAGGCAAACCTGAAGATGTGCAACCGTCACAACTGTCATACAACAAGTACCAAAAAGTTTTCCGGTCACCCAGTTAAAAATTCCACTAGGTTTATTGTTTTCTGTTTTAGGCTCGTGCAGCCTTGACATCTCTCTTAGATGCGGAAGGCAGTAACGTAATGGACACCAGACTGATAGACAACGCTTGGAGGGGCGCTGAGGCTTACCATTTTTTCTTGTTAGCCCAAAGGCAACTGTACGAAGGTATCAAACTGACATAAGTTTAAAAATTACAATAAAAATAACCAACCAATCAATAAATTACAATCTGGAGAGGTTTTAAAGACTATCTTTGTCTCATAACACTGCTTACTACCACCATTGCTACTACCAAGAGTAAATAGATTACTTTTACTATGGACGTGAAATATTTTTTAATCTAACCGTTACTTTTTTGTTTGATCGCAGTGCCTCATGAAAAGTATGAGCATTTATACTTTACTATCTCATCTCCTTATCGTTTTTATTTTTTCTGTTTGCCCATAAGGTATTTGGTACACAGATTCAGCTCTTCCTTGTTTTGAAACCATATCAGCCTACGGGTGGTTCCTACATAACTGCACCCAATGTGTCAGTGTAGTATATGATTTCAAAATACTGTTTGGACAACAGACGGGGCCTCACTTTTGATCTTGAAGGGTACTGTTGTCATTGACCTTTTTCTAATCGTTCATTTAGTACAAATCGCTCAGTTTCTTAGTACTAAAACTGTAGCAAATTACCGCAGAAATCACACCAATTGGTTCTTGTAGGATTTATTGAAAGTTGTTAACAATAGGCAAAAGTCAATATTATGAATTCATGTATACCAATTATTGATTATTTAATTTTTCAGGTAACATTGATGGCGCCATGAAAACGTCTCTGCACTTGACAGAGTATGACGATATACTGCCCACTGTCAATGTATACGCTTTGTTAGGTAGTTTTCAATAATTTATTTAAGGTAGACTAAAAATAATATCTAAAATAAAATAACTGTTACCTACATTTGTACAAACATAAAAATCCTTTATAAATTTATTTTTACAGTTATCATTCCCCTGTTACTTAATTAACAGTGGATATTTACGAAGGTATCAAAAACATCTACTTATTGTTACTGGTACGTATATTTATGAGATATATACTGTCCAACTCATACACTGCACAAAAACGAAAAATTTGTCCAGCTTTTACAAAGCAGGGCCGTATTCTCAAAATTACCCATTGGTAAAGGTACACTGTTTTTCCCCACTGGTGCAAAAAGTAAGGGTAACATGTTAAAAAAACCAGTGTTTTAGCCATACGTACTTACCGTTAAGATTCGGGTCAAAACTGTGCTTAAATTCGTTAACAGCTGAAGACAATCAATTAAGCAAATTTTAACCTCAATTAACTTTTTTTAACCTCTACTAAATTTTCTAACCACGTTGTTAGTTTTGTCAGTGGGTAGCCTTCCTTTGCCCGTAGGTAATTTCGAGAGTAGAGCCCTAGGGCAAAATGTCGATACAATGTTTGTAACTTTTTAGCTCTCACGAGCTGCGGAAACCGTCAGTTTAGCGTCTGCAGCAAAGCATTCATTAAGCTGGAGTCCTTAGAAACTATATCGGAGCATGAAAGAGAAGAATTTTCCAATTTGGCATTAAACATATTCACAAAGTACAGTTCTAATTTTTGAATGCAAAAAATTACAGTTTTTTAGTATGAATCGAATTGAAGAACCATCCAGTTTAAATCATTAAGTCGTTTATTTTGACAGATGCCGGTTTTGATGTTAACTGTCATTGACTCAATCAGATAGATTGCGTTTATGGGATGGTAATACTCCGTGAAAGTTGGCTTAAGCGCAGCTGCAAGCCACCATGACAAAGTCATGCAGGAAATTGTCGCCGTGGTAGCTTGGCAGTAGAGTCACTTTGGTATCGGCTAGGAGTGAGAGCTTATCAGTCATTGACAATACAGTTATCGAATATAAATGAAACTACCGAACTCTCTGCTTGCACTTTTAAACTGCTGATGTTTCTTTTTTAGCAATCCACCGAAAGACACGCGAACGTCTAAATCTGAGTGTACAGGCTGTGACACACTAATTCCGGATTATTGTCAGATTTGTCCCTCCTGCGATACCAAATTCCCCACTTGTATTGTGACCGGTCGGCCCTTGATCGATTATCAGTTTTGGCTTTGTCCAGTTTGCAAGCATCGCGCTTATGAACAAGAAATTGCTGCTTTGAGATATTGTCCTCTGTGTCATGCTGCTTTGTAAAATTTGAAAAAATTCATTATTGGCAGCGGTATTGTAAAACAAGGATATATAACATAAGATGTATAACATAAGTTGAGATATAAGATGTATTCAACTTTGCAGGCAACAAAAAAAACATAATTTACAAGTGAAAAAAGACCTCATAATAGAAAAATTTTTGTATTTTATCTATCGATCAGTTTTTGTTAAAAAAAATAAAAACGTCGTTCTCATGCAGTGTAGTGGTGTTTCACGCAAAAATATTGCAATGTTGACTTCGTTATTGTAATCATTAAAATAACAGTGATACTGCTCATTACTGTTACCATTTACACTCGGTTGTTACCATTTTGAAAATTAAATGGTTACAGGTTATTAAGTAGACGACTACAAGTGCAAACAAAATACAGGAAAATAAGCAGAAAAAAGTACCAAAAACCATTTACAATAGTACAAAGTCATTGAAATTGGTTTATCACTGAGGGCCAATTCATAAAATAAATTTAACGGATTGGATTACAATTTGTTTTGCCAACAGATCGAAATCGTCATAAAACAAAACACTATTTGAAAGAGAGTGTTTATAACACCCCACTGTAACCGGAAATACCTCAACTTTGAGACAAGCTAATTTTAATCTAATTTCATTAATTGATTAATTAATTTTAATCATTTTAACTTCAAACAAACAAAAATCCAGTTAAATCTATTTTAAGAATTGGTCCATTGTTATGCAACGAACTATTTTTGCCCATGTGAAACATACATAATCGTTTGCAATGCTCAGAACTTGGCCTAGATTCTATCACAATTTTTTTAGACACTTTTCGTCCTTTTTCAAACGCGTCTAAACGCCATTTGCTTGTCCTTCAGTCTGTTGACTCTGATTCAGATATTTAGCAACCTTCATATAAGTATAGCAAACCCAGACAACATAGCACAAGTATGAACTGATGATAAGCCACACGCCGTAGGACACCAAATGGGTAATGGTGAAACCGTTCAGGGTAAAACCCAAGATGAATATGACCGCATTGGCCAAAGCGTAGATGTTGTTGATCATCATAATTCCAACCTGAGGCATGATCAAACCTGGCATCCAAAAGAGAACTCCGTAGACCATAGCTATGATCGACACTAGAAGGACTACATTCAGAGCGATGCGGGCATAGATCATGTACCTGAAACACAAATAAATAAATAAATAAAGTGCAATCTAACAAACAACACCTAAAAAACACAAACACAAAACAAAGAAATGAAATGTCAACAATTGGACATGAGTGCAAGTGCCATTGTTCCATTTTTATCTGTATTATTACCTAATACTTTTTGTGTCTTGGGTACAACAACATAGCTTAATATAGTAAATTAATATGTACACTTATATACACTTTGGAATACATCATTTTTCACTGTGTTTATGTTTATTAGAAAACCAAGCATTTCCTATACTAGCAGGACATATTATGAAAGCTACTGTAACAGAAACCAATAGCGTAACAGTTAGAGGTGTTATATGCAAAATGTAAATACTAAGTACGTCATTACTTGTTGACTTCTTCAGCATCGCTGATAAGTCCTTCGTCCAACGCAATGTGATACGAATCGCGGACCGTCTGTACCATTTCATCGTAGTTGATGATATAGAAGATACTGTAGCCCAAGGCCACTGAGACTATCAGAAACTGTACAACACCGATTAGCAGGACTCCATTTCGGATGGGAATAATGCAGCAGCATTTAGGTTGCTCAATGGTGTGCACACTGCTTCTGGTCCTGGAAATATATGAGTCTTGAGAATAAGAATAAGGCTCCATTCATACTTACAGCCATATGTCCGTATAGACCGCAAGATTATGAAATAGGCACACCACTAATCGTGTACAAGTCAAGATTGTGGCATGATTTTTTCTTGTATTTTTCGGTTGAACGGATATAAGGCTGTAAGTATGAATCGAGACTAAGAACAAGAACAAGCCCAATCTGCGGCAAAACCTTCAGTAAGTATGAAGCACGAATTTTTAAGTAAACTGACCACAGGTCGGTTAAAACCTATTGGTACAGTTAAAACTTTTTCAGCATTAACCTTATTTCTCGCTTTGTGAAGCTGGTCACGGTTAATGCACGCACCCATTTACAGTTACTGTCATATCTACATAGTACGTAAATAGCTTTAACATAAATTGGCATTTGTAAGAGACAGCACAAGAAGTCGTCAGTTAAAACGATTAATAAGTAATGTGAAAGCGCAAAAATTCTGATGAACATTTAAAATTCCACTATAGCTGATAAAATATTACTATAAAATTTTAAAAGCTGCTACTTGATTAAACCTTGCACCCTTGAAGTTAATTAAAATAATAAAGCACGAGTTCATAAAAAAGAAATTAATAAACTTACGACATAATTATATAGCAGCAATAAAATTTCTCATCAAGTTTCTACCACACAAGATACATGCCATTTGCCACAGATAACATGCCTGTTAGGTCATTTAGCAAACAGCTGAAAACAACACTTTCACAACTTCTATAAACAAAGTTAGGACAAAAGTTCTGCTGTACAAATTTACTCACCAGAGTTGCATTAATGTGGCTTCCAATTCCTAAAAATATGAAACTTAGCAGAAATTGAATACAGTCTAAATATTTACAGAATAGAAACATAAACCTTGGAGGCAAGTCTGTCAGATGAATTTTAGTCAGAAACATAGCTAACAGTTCCAAGGTAAACAGCATGTGCAGTGGGGTAAAAAACATCTACCGGCTTTGTAATAAAACTAAAGTATGACAAAAAATAGTTGCGCCACTTACTTATTTCAGTGGCATGACTTTTGCAACTACTTTCTGTACTCTTGATAGTAAATATCTATTCTTTCCGTAACGAAATCACATGTTTCGTTTTCTCAAGTGCTGCAACTATTTTTTGTCAGACTTTAGTTAGGAAAAAAAAGTTTATTCACATTAGCAGCTTACCGTTTCGAAAGTTTAGGCAACGTACATAAGGCCATAATTGACATTGGGTGACTAAATGGAATAACTTGGACGTTTGTTTTAACTAAACCAGTTAAAATTTCAGGAGCCAACCTTTGACAATTTGGATTTCATTTTACACAACCTTTTGCATATCTTCGTGTAAAACAACTATTTTGGGGTATCCAGCATTGTTTGACTTTTTAAAATTATTTCAGGCGACGATCAGTAGATCAATTTTAGCTTAGTTTCCCAATATTTACTTACTAAACTTCAAAACTATGTATCAAAATCCATCAACTTAAAATAACTTTAAAGTTTTCGTTGTCGATTGTAGTAATAGTAAATATTGAATTGAAAATTGTAAATATATATTGAATTAAATTTCACTATTTAATCATATGCATATATTGAGCTATTTTCCGTAGCTCTGGATCATAACCACACAATGTTTCTTCTGTAAAGCCATTGTCTTTGTCCCTGTCATTTTGTTCGAAGGCATTTTCAACAGAACTCTACAGCCATATACATTTTCTTGCTGATTCGGAGCCTCGCTTCAGTCAAAATGAATGTAAAGGTTTTGCCATTGTAAATATTCAACAATGTGAGTATGTAATAAATGTGACTGAGTAGGTAATAACAATAACATACATTTTAATAACCGTAAATCAATCAATACAATAAAGATGGGAAGTCAAACACAATACAAGTTATATGTAAAATCATTATGCAATGATACATATTATATTATTACAAACAGTGAAAACAAAGGAATATACGAATAAGAACAAATTATGAACATAGATGCACATAGGGGGAGAGTAAGAAGGGGGGTCTGCACTCCCCGTTGACCACCCACCCCCCTCTGATGGCCAAAAAAGTGCCCCGAAAATGCGTAAAAAATTGAAAAATTGCAAAAATTTTTCGTCTGTAACCGAAAAAAAACCCAAAAATTAGTTGAAAATCGAAAAATTTTCGGCTGTCACCAAAAAATGGCCAAAATTAGGCACTAGTCTAGGGTTGTTTCAGTTAACTGATAACTGATTACTTTTTTATTTTAGTAATCAGTTAAAGTTAACTGATAACTTAACTGATTACATTTTGCGTAGCAGTTAAACTTTTTACTTTAACTGATTTAGTGACAAAGGCAGTTAACTTAACTGTAACTTAACTGAAGTGATCGCCAAAAACTGATTTAAATCAGTTAACTGAAAATATTTTCAGTTAACACGCTTAACTGAAAATATAATTTCAGTTATGCGCATAACTGAAAATGATTTTCAGTTATGTTATGGAAAGTTCCATTTTTATGCAAAATAGGCATGCTCTTGTGTTGAGAGACGCTCACAAAATTATTTGTCTAGGTTATAGCACGATGCAGTGCACTCAGCAATTTATACGCAAACTCACTTGAAGCGCCGCGTATATGAACATGTACATGAACATGAACAATGTTTATGCACATGTTTCACGCGCCAGGGCGAATAGTTGCTGAGTGCACATTACAAAGTATACCCCTCATTTCAGGACCCTGTACTCAGCTGAGGGGGGCGTAGGGAAACGCCTTTCTTAGTGTCTTGAACTCAGGGGGGTGGGTACCCCCCTCAGTTGAGTACGGGGTCTTACCTATACGGTTTTGAGGCGGATACTCTTTCTCTCATTTTAAGACATTCTGAAAGTTATGACATATGAAATTATGAAAGTACTCCCCCTCAAAAGCGTACAAAAAAGGGCTATTTTGAGCTCCGGATTGGACGCAAGCCCCCAGGCATAATAGGGATCGTGTCATACTCTTACTTTTATGTACTCTTGATATAAGTTAAATTATGCAAAATATATGTAAAACATATGTAAATGTAAAGCAAAACTAAACTAGAAAGCGGTAACAAGTTTAAATTAAAAATCATGAAAGAAGTAAAACTAATTTAAGTTTTTGTTAATGCACAGTCACTGCAGTAGCCGGCAGCCACGTGCGTGTAATACAAACATTTATCATTTCAAAAAGTAGTCTAGTGGACGCAAGTTATTTGTAAAGTGGCAAGTTATGTTAGTTAATAAAAACGAGCAATTTTAACGCATCCTCAAAATTCTGAACATTTCCAAAATTTGGCTCCATAACTGATTAATTTCAGTTAAAGTACCAGTTAAAGTTATCAGTTAACTGTAACTTTAACTGATTTAATTTTTGGCCAATAACTTGACAGTAACTTTAACTGATTTAATTTTTGGCAAATAACTTAACTGTAACTTTAACTGATTTAAAATTTCATAACTTAAACAACCCTAGGCACTACCCCCGCTTCCGCCAGGGGTCGGGCACCCCCCCTTGCCGATTTCCCTCGTGCATCTCTGATTATGAACATGAAAACTTAATGGATAAACACAGGAATGGAAGTGGTTTGCGGTCGTGCTCGTAAAACAGGCATTTTTCATTGGAAACGAATGGCAACGATACAACCTTGATAAAGAAAATTTATAAAACATCAAAGAGGATCAAAGTATTAATAGCAGTTTATTGAGATATCAACAATTTTAATTAACAATTCTCTAATAATTATAAATAATAATAAGTCTTATAATAATTACCTTACTATTTACCTTACTATACTATATAAATTTTTCGGCAAAAAAGAGAAATGATAATAACTCAGAAACCACTCAAAGCAGAAATTCAGTTTTTTCGTTATTCCATAGTAGAAGATAAGGACAATAAGTTACCTATTTAGAGTAAGTTGGTGCAAGAAACCGTTTAGGCTCTAAAACGGTTTGAAAAAATAAAAAAATTTCATGCTGAGAAATTATATCTAGAACCGCCACTTGGACACACAATGCACGACATCAGGTGTTCAATGTTATTCCACGAAACATATATTTGTTCATTAACATTTTCTCGAAACATATACATGAACTCTTTTTGTCTAAAAAGAACTTTCAACAATCGACATTTAAAAAGGTAATGAATAAGTTAATTGTTACATACAGGCGCAGCTTTTTAATGCATAATTTTTAAACTACCTACCAAGTTTAATGCTTTAAAGATAAAGAATTCTCAAGGCTGCTTTTTTCATTGTCAAGAAAAATCGAGGTTTTAGCTTATCTTAAGATTCGTTTTTAAACGAAATTTTTTGCTAGAAAGTTTGCTTGAACTTTAAACATTTAAACATGAAACATTTAAATTTAATGTTTTAAAACTTCAGATCCTCAATAAGCCGTTTAATTATTTAGTAGATTTACGTTTTCGATGAGTGAAAATATATATAAATTTTATCAAGAATAACTGATAACTTTTAGAAAATCAATGTTTTAAGCCCAGATGCCAAGTAAAGGCCTATTCACACGAGGGCGCATTTTGCTCCATGGCGCACGCCATGGCGCATGAGCGGGCGCATGAGAGGGCGCATGAGCGGGCGCATGAGCAAGCGCACGAGCGGGCGCACACGCACACTTGCATACTGCATTGTGTGAAATAATGCAGCAGGCAGTGTGAAAATAGAATGCGCCCGCTCATACGCCCTCTCATGCGCCCTCTCATGCGCCCGCTCATGCGCCCTTGTGTGAATAGGCCTTAACATTCATATATGTACGCCATTATGTTGTGTGAGCAAATTAAGCCGCGAAGATGCTCACAAGAACTGTTTCAGACTCGAAGCCATTTGAAAAATGCTAACTTGTTGACGTACACAACGATCTACTGATTGTGTATATACTAAAGTAACAATTGAATGAAAATTTTTGAAACGCTACCAAAGTGATCAAATAAAGTAAAGATTGAACACGCTACAAATTTACAACACAAGTCATACAAATCAAAGAATATTGCAACAGCGTCGATTCGAATGGTTGTCGATTGTTTTTAGTGATTGTCGAATTATTCAATGGATTACAAAAAACTTTACTCTTACAAGACATGCTTACCCAAAAGCGAACTTTCAACATATTCTGTTGTATATATACATAAAAAATTTTCTTATTCATAAATTCATGAACTATTATTGTTTTATAATATATTACATTAACGGCCGATTGCACCAACTTATTCTCGAGCTATTCTTATTCTCGAGCTATTCCAGAATAGTTATGCTCGAGGTTTTATTCTCCAACTTTTCCACTGCACCATTAGAGAATAGCTCGAGAATAACTATTCTCGAGAATAGCTGGAGAATAACTTATTCTCCACCTGTCCAATAAAAATGTGGCTGCATCATTGTTATCCAATCACAGCCCAGCAGACAGCCAATTGAGCTCGAGAATAAGCCAGCATAAACCCCGCCTACAGATTCGTTGCGAGAGCAGATTTGCTTCTCGTCCGCTCACCGAACCTTCGTCGACTTGAGCACAGTCAGTAACTTGATGGCGAACGAACCCCGAATGCGAGCAATTTTAAATGTTTTTGTTTTGTTATTTTTACTCTAAATAAATAATATATAAGCTAAATAAACATTAATATGTAAAAAATATGGAAATTGGTAATTTTTTTAAAAGTTATTAGGTTATTCTTCAGCTATTCCTGGTCTAGATCAGGAATAAGTTGCACATTACTGGAGAATAGCTGGAGAATAAGCTATTCTCTAACCTTGGTTAGTGCAATAATGTTCGTTATTCTTCAGCTATTCCTGAGCTATTCCATAACTATTCTTGAGCTATTCTCCAACTTCGAGAATAACTATTCTCGAGCTTAAATATTGGTGCAATGAAAATTTATTTTATTCCTGAGCTATTCTCGAGCTATTCCTATTCTTGAGCTATTCTTTGTTGGTGCAATCCGGTGTAAAATATCACTGAACAATAGAAGTTGTGCAATCATGTACCTGCACTTCCAAGATCATGTATTAACCGGATTAGCCTAAGCATTTTACTCCGAAGTTTGCTAATTGATATCGAACTAAAAGAGTTAAGACATCACTGGCAAACGGCAACTTTTAGTCAAAACCTAGGTACTCTTGAACAGTCACCAGATTGATAGGTATAGCACGCACATTTAACAATTGTGTCAACTATCACTGTAGTTTGACTAAAAATAAACGCTCTCAAATATTAATCAGATTAATACTATTTCTGACTATAACAGCTAACATTTCAACTCTTTTAGTCAGATATTCAATCCTAAACTTCTGACTAACATTTGTCCAGTCCGCTGAATCCAGAAATGAATAACCCTAAGGTCAAGTTCACAAATATTAAGCACAAATAAGCAATAGTTAATAAGAAATACCAACAAAAGTAAAACCTAAGCCCAATTATCAATCAGTAAATATTAAAAGATCGCCTATAGTTTCTTATTTCGTAGTCTTGTGGTAGGAATGCACAATTTTAAAATCACCTAGACTTTTCAGCTCTTATTACTTCTAAGTGAGAGAGGTAGGCCAGGAGTTATCGCCAATACAATCGTTAGCGCTATTTTCTATTCCACTTTCCATAATGGACGCACATTTAACGTTAAGTTACAGAGTTACGCCATGTTACCCACCACCGTCAGAACTTGCTGTCCAATGATGTAAAAGTGTTTACATAGTTAGTATTAATGTAAAATTGTATTTCTACGCCTCTGAAAGTTATGTGCCCTTTAAGCGACCTAAGTTGGGCACACATTTCAAAATTTCCACGAATTGTAAATTTTTCGCAAACTTTCAGTTATGTTACCACAGAGAATGGTAGACCAGGCTGGGTTTTTTTCGCAAAAACGTTCGCAATTGCGAAAAAAATTTGATAATTGCGAAAAATTTTCAAACCTTTTCGCAAAATTGCGAAAAAAATTTGATGCAGCGGAGATGAACTCGTAAGGTCTATGAGCTGATTTTTGTGGTTTAGTCAGAAAACATTTCCGATACGGTCCCAATTGACCAAATTTGGCCTAAAAATTGAAAATTTCTCCGACTTCCTGATCCCTTAGGCCCGGACTAGTGCAACTTTGGGGGTTGATGCTAGTGACTGAAATGGGACACATTTTCTTCCATGTATCAAATCACTGACTGCATGTTACACTAATAGACAGTATAATGGGGATCGGAGGTCACATAATTAAGAAAAATTTCAAAATGTTAGCATTTTCAGCCTAACTTGGTCATTGGCCGGTGTTCTGAAATTTCTTTATATACGGCTGAGCATCGATTGTGAAGACTGAAGATTGTGAAAAATTGTACAAAATGCTCAGGACGGCTCCATAATTTAAATAAAAAGGTCAAAATCGTTGCTTTTTGGCCAAAAAGGATAAAAATTGCGTCAATAGGCGGAATACTGTTTTATTAACATTTAAATGCAAAGTCTACTGCATTAAGTAACAAAAGTAAGTTTGCGAAAAAAAATTTGATTTTGCGAAAAAAATTTCAAGCTTTTCGCAAAATTGCGAAAATTTGCCAGCGAAAAAAAACCCAGAGACCAGGTCTAAACTAGACGCACTAGACTTGCTATACTATATAAACTTTCTTGCTCAAAAATAATTACGATAATAACTCAGGATCGGCTCAACGCAGAAACGTCATTTTTACGTTGTCAGACAGACGACAGCGTGGCCAAAAATTTTTCTATTCAAAGTCAGTTCGTAAAGGAAACCGTTTAACCGCTACACCGGTTTGAAAAAAAATAAAAAATTTCCATACTGACATTTTCGGGCTCGAACTTCTACTACGATGACTGTAAGATGATACTATAGTGTCATTTAATTCGCAAATATTCAGACCGTCATAACTTGCCTCAATGTTAACGTAAAAACATAAAATTGACACCTTTCAACTCAGAACAGTAAGCGCTTTTGAATGATACCTTAATTAACGTATACCATTCCCGTTTAAACGTATAACTTTCCCATTCTAATTTTTGACGCACGTTTAACGTTAAGTCACGAGGTCATGTCACCCATCATTTTAAAGCTCTGACAATTTGCTTACAAGTTATGCTAAAATTACCGCTGTACCACTAAGGTAACATGAGTTATGCCCCCTTAAACCGTATGCTAAAAGGGACTGAGTACGTAGATCACACAATGTGTGATCAAATCTCACTGTCGGTGCCCTAATGCTAAATTTGAAAAATTTAAAATGTCCACATGTTGTTATTAAAATCATGACGGTAATTACGGAGTTTATCTAACTAGTCTAAACTAGACGCACTAGACTTGTTACCATCTTTAAAACGATCCTATTTCTTGTGATAATTATAATAATAGGGTGAGGTGGCTCTGGAAGGGTTGGCGTTGATGTTCTGAACATGAAACAAGTTTACATTGTGCTGGACGTGACCCGGTTCTCTGGTTCCAGGTCAATAAACTTGGAGTTATTTTATTGTCAAAACTAATCATACGTTTTTCGGCACATAAATCAGCGGTAACCTATACTTTTTATGGTGTCAAATCAAAGCTGTTCTTATATCCTAACTGATGCCGAAAACTAGAACTTTTTACCCGTTAGCTAAAAAAAGTTATGGCGTCAACAATTTTTACGTAAACTTAGTATTTTTCAAAAATGTTACGTAATGTCCGTGTTACCATTGATATAACAAAGGTAATGCTTCCATGAAGTCAGCCATATTACTGTGATCCTTACACGAAACAGTTTTTACTCTATCAGTGACCATGGAGCCGGCAATACGGGTCTAAATCTGAAATTTATTTTATTCTAAAGTTTTATTTTGCGTTTTTCGGTATATAAGTCAGCGTTAACGTGTAGCTTTTTTGGTATCAAATAAAAGCCCTTCTTCTGCTCTATCTAACTACGAAAACCGGAATCATTTACCAGGTCCCTGAAAAAAGTTATGGCCAAAAGTTCTTTTTCGAAAACATTTTGTTCGAAAAAATTCCTCCGCGACTACTCACACCATATACGTATTGAACAAAAGTTCGGAAAAATTGAAATAGTTATAACTTGCGTCAACCTTGACGTAGAAACACAAAATTGACAGCATTCAACTCAGAATTGAAAGGGCTTTCGGATGATACCTTACATGACGTTTACGGACGCAACGGCCAGTCACGTATGACTATTATTTTATACTGACCATTTGTCGCCGTTTACGTCATCATGCGACATATCAATTGATAGCTCTTGACAAGCGCAAGCATATAAAACAAATTTCACGTCGATACCATAACCCTAACAAACGTTATGGCTCCTGGAATTTTTCCCTTTAGTGACTACCTATAATTACCTCATATGCGATCAAATCGCATTGAAATTTAATTTTGAACAAAATTTTTAAAAAATTTCAAAATTTTTTTATTGTCATACAATAACTTACTTCGGGATCTAGATTTGGTCGAACTAGTCTAAACTAGACGCACTAGTCTTGTATAATTAATAGGATATAAACTATCCTAAGCATAATGATAAATATAATAATCCAGTTTTTAATGTACCAAACCCAGTTTCAAATATACCAAACGAAAGCTCATAACCCGCTTATCATTTTTCGGTTAACTCCTAAGCTTAATTCTTTTTATGGAAATAAAATTAATTTTTGGACCCAGTCCATAGTGTTAAATAAAACAAACAAAATAACTTGAACTGATTTTAACTTACCAATGTCGTAACCCCCGTGGTGTAGTGGTTAGCATCGTGGCGTTTGATCCCTCTGGTCGCTGGTTCGATTCCAGCCGCGGGTTTCTATTTTCAAATTTTTAACTTAGCATTTTTTGAACACAACGGAAGTATTTGAATTTTATACTAACGGACTTAATGTCCAGATATTTGTTCATCAGAAACTTATTCGAACTTTTGTGTTTTTGGTGATCCGCGTATTTGCTTTCTGTTTATACCTGGACCCTGACGTACCCTGCGCACTAAACTTGTTCCAATATATTTCCAATATATTTCCAATATATTTCCAATATTTCCAATATATTTCCAATATATTTCCAATATATTTCCAATATTTCCAATATATATTAACCTAATAATAATGATAATGATAATAAGCAGGTTTCGTCTTCGCAGTGATCTCAGAAACCCCTGGCGTATGATATTTTCACCACTCATTAGGCTGATAAAACAGATACCAGATTATTGCGGTTTTTGTCCGGGCGCCAAGGTCATTAATACGTCAACTTGCAGTAAAGGGGTCATGTGACCCA
Source organism: Trissonchulus sp. WLG1_4 (assembly GCA_030248245.1). Classification (NCBI taxonomy): domain Eukaryota; kingdom Metazoa; phylum Nematoda; class Enoplea; order Enoplida; family Ironidae; genus Trissonchulus; species Trissonchulus sp. WLG1_4. Next base: position 18,588 of record JASANF010017391.1, read on the forward strand.
TAAATCGAAAGCGCTTTGTCTCCCCATTCCAATGGTGAAATTCCCAAGTGACTGCGACCCCCATAACAAAAGTTATGGGGGTTTTAAGGTTTTCACACCATAGAACACTTTTATCATAATTAAATCGTAATTACTAAATTACGATATGTGTTCTTTTTCCTCATGTCTTTAAAGGCGCCATAACTGGCCTTTAAAACGCCGGACTGACAAACGAACAGCAGCATTGGACTGCTGGCAAGCAGGGCTTTCAAATGAGGGGTCACATGACTACATAGCGCTTCAGGTTACCCCGAAATATAAATCTCAGGGTATGCTCACGTGACAAGGTCATGTGACCCCTCATTTGAAAGCGCTCCTTAAATCAAGACGATTGATGTAAGTGTCATCTTTGTACGTCATTCCTATCGTCCGCTAGACGTCTTTTAAAATTGACCCTTCGTGACTAACTATAATCAGCCCATGTTAGATCATATCTCTTTACATGTAAATTTTAACTGAATTTTTTTTTAAATCAGTAAGATTAACACTCAAGTGTCCTGAAACTTAAGTATGTTGTCAAACTAGTCTAAACTAGACGCACTAGTCTTGTAATATAATAATAATAATAATAATAATAATTTTGTATTTCCAACAATTTTGTCTTCGGCGTAACTAAAGTCTGACCATAAAATTTTGGACCCTGAGACAAAAAAACAAGCGATTTCGTTACAAAAAGCACAAATTGCAAGAATCAAAAGTACAGCGAGCAGTCACAAAAATCACGCCACCTGTTTTGTTTTTGGGTTCAGCAATCTTTGGTCCAACTTTCAGTGGTAACAATAGAAAGATTATGATTATACAGTTTCGACGCGAAAGACATATATTTCCATCTTAGGCATATGCTATTGCAAAAAATGCTCTTTAAGACCCTAGTTGGCTACAAAAAAAGAATCGTATTGATAGAAAAGTTATTTACCTAGGACGACTGAGCGACATGCATGTGTTCGTTGCCAACAGGACTGTTTTAAATTTTGTGCTAACTTGTGAAATGTGTGTCTCAACAGTTTTGAAATTTTAAACAATCCGTTTCAACAAACTCCAAGCTCATAAAGTTAAACCTAAGCCTTAACGAAACCTTAGCCTAAAACAATTGAAAATTCCGGGAACGCAATTATTATTATGCTTTACATGCTTACAGACTTATTGTGTACATACATACACATAAATACAATACAAATACACATATAGATACACTCATATAAATCTGCATTACGAAAAAACAAAAATTAATACAATACAAATACAATACAACACAGCACAACGAAATCCAATCCAATACGTACAATACAGTACAGGACAATGCCATGCAACAAAAAGCAAGCCAACAAGTGTTGTTAGGTGCTTGCAGCTTCTTGCAGCGGGGGCAGCATTTTAGGACGAACGTGCGGCTCCTCTTGAAATCCAGGGGTGGCTCCCTCGGGCGCGCGTCGACCTTCCTCGATTTGTCTGCCGTCTCTCATTGGTTGAACGGGGTAGACGTTGTTGCCTTGCTTCTTTAGATATCTAAAAAATAATACAATGAATATTAATTAGCTGATAAAGCTCGATAGCGTCATAGCTTGTATATGTGGGATTAGACTAACTCCAACAAGTCTAAAAAAATCGAATTATTTATTCTAAATAATATTAGAATAATTTATTATTTTATTTGTTAAAATTTTTTTAGTTAATTGCGTTGGAAATATAATCGAAAATAATGGGTGGGTTTCGCAAAAGTGGTTTTATAAAACCTTGGTTTTAAGTATGTTTTCATATGGTTAGCACTTAATTTCATACATTTGTAAGTTTCAGCATTTTCACATACTTTTTTGAAGATGCAACCCGGCTGTTACTTAAATTCAGTTCAAATAGCTAGTTTATGTATATTGGTTTAAAGTTATTCTATTGCTGATTGCCGTGTTTGATCAAAACTAAACAGCCTGTAGGTATACCCCAAGAACTAAATAACTTATATGTAGCTTGTTTTAGAAAGACACCGAAATTTCATTCACTTTTTTGCACTACATGTCAACAAAATTTAGCAGAAACAAAATAAAAGTTTGAGTTAAATGCTGTTGGTTTTTACTTGTAGTATTTCATCCCGATGATAAAAAACACAACGTCGAACAGCCAAAAAATTATGAAAAAGCACAGAAATGTTGACAGCATCGCTAAACGTTGCTCGGACACTTTTTTCATTTCCAAATCATTGGTTGACGAAAAGGCATCCCTCACATCTGCTATTTGAGTGGACAAACTAACTGAAACGGAAACGCAACATTAACCCGAGAGTTAATTTTAGTGCGACTGAGCGGTTTAAAAATCATGCTTAAAATGCTATTTCTAAACCTTCGTATTAATCGGACTGAGCTTTCTAATGTCAAGCGTACATGTTATCTTTTTTTAGGATGGTGATAGCTAAAAACAGGTATGGATTGAAAACTGACGTAACTGATGCAGCTGACTTTCCTTTAAGTGCCTGGAATATCATTCTTAAACCTCGAACTAAAATAAGATTTTTAGAAAACCTGTATTTGTTTGTATGTTTGTTTATCTAAATACAATAAAACATAACAAATCATGGAATTTAATGCTAAAATATTACAATAACAAAATTATTTACAGCAGCGTACAACTGCTAAATGGAGGAGAAACGAAAACTCACTGACAAACAGAATGCCCCAAATGATAGAAATAGCCGTCATAAGCTGAGTGGGAACCACAAAAACCGGCTGCGGCCATCGAAAGCTTGCGGCGAAGATCAGCAGACACGCAAGCCAGACAACGTGAATTGTAATCGTGTCCGTGAGACCTTTGGCTCAGTGCGTTTGTAAGTGAATTTAGGACAAGTAGTAACTTGACGTGCGCCATAATATACCATTGAGTCAAAGTCAAAAAGAGTTAAAAACTAGTAGAATTGTTAACCATTCCAACTTTTACTTACTAAAAATTACCCTATGTTGAAAATTACAGTGAAATAGAAACTAGGGCAAAAAAGTCAACCCGTTTTTATTTAAGTTAAAGTTAAAGTTAAAGTTAGGCAAAAGGCTCAGTTTAAGTTAAAGTTAAAGTTAAAGTTAGACCACTAACTTTTTTCAAAGTTAAAGTTAAAGTTTGATCTCCGTTTTCGTTAAAGTTAAAGTTAAAGTATGACCACTAACTTTTTTAAAAGTTAAAGTTAAAGTTATACCCTTAACTTTTTTAAATAAAGTTAGATTAAGATTCGAAACTTTTTTAGTTAGTTATAAAGAGTTGTTTTAGACAGATAAACATATCTTTCAGCTTTTTACTTAACCACACTGCGTAACTTTAGTGAATAGACATTAATGGTTGAGCCGAGAATTGGGAATGCCAGAAAACTCTCCAGAACTTCCGCAAACTACTAGAAGTAGTTTTCCGGACATTTCCAGACTTGACCGGAAAATGGACTTGACAGGCTTAAAACATTTCCCAGCTGGATGAAAGTTTCTAATAAACTGTTTTTAAAAAGTGACCCCAGTGGTTACTGTAGTCCGTGAGGGTCAATTGGGTTCATCGTGACAAAAATAAACCCCGGGTTTCAAGGGCGGACGGTGGGGGATATGGGGAATACATCCCCTCTTTTGCCCTGAGCAAAGAGAATTTTTTCGGAGCCGCATACCAAGAATAGCCGGAGATTCATAAAATTCGGCCTCAAAATTAAAAACTTTTCTCCGGAGGCTGTTCGCCTTCAGAACGAACGCGCTGAGTTAACTTCGCATTGCGGTTTCATCTGGCTAGGGCTGTTAAATCTTCAACATTACGTGTACCATCCTTTAATGAATGCTATTAAATAAAACAAAAAACATGTTTAGACAAAATTTGGTTAGCAGGACTGCTGGAAACGTATCAGAAATTTTTTCTGACAAAAAATTAAAACAAAAGATGGTAACGTCACATCAGACATTCAGACAGTGTATTACTCGTGTATATAGACATTTAAATGCAGCATAATGTACATGCACAGGCTTTGATGAAAAATAATAGCCAGGAATAATAAGCCACATAGTCGCAGGGGTCTCAAGGGGCAGCCCCTAGAAAAAATTGGGGGAAATTTTTTATTTTTAGGCCTAAGTTGGTCAGTTGGAGACGTATCAGAAAATTTTTTTGAGCGGACCATAAAAATCAAAGGGGGGACCCTGGTGCAAAAGAAATCACTGGGAAAAAGTTTCGGAAGGGGGGAATTCCAACCTCCCCCCTGGGTACGCATTTGCCCGACATGAGATCGAAATCGAAGTGGTGACATCAAACCTTACAACTATAGACAAACTTGGTATCAATTCAATCACGCAATCGCATATTTTGACAAGAAAATCTACGATCATAACAGTTTTTGTTGATACAAGTTGCGTACATTTTTCGCAAAATATTGTATGTGGGTCAGACCCTCGAAGTATCAACTACTTGTGGACTAGCGCTTTTGACCACTCAACAAACGCTAATTCGAAGGGTAGTGATGTTTAGTTAAAACTATTTTGAAGGAAAGTACTAAACAGACATCAGGGGTCGTATTCTCAAAATTACCTGCAGGTAAAGTTAGGCTAACTATACCCACAGGTAAGGTGAAGGTAAAGTTAATTCTGTGGGTAAAGGTAAAGTTAAAATTGAAAACAAGGTTAACATCGGTGGTTGAGGTTAAAAATTTGCACAATACATAAACTTTAGCTGCGAAACAAGATAAACCACTTTTCTGGCCCGAATATTAAAAGTAACCTTAGCTATCACGTTGGCTTTAGTCATTGTTTGAGAATACGATTTTACCTTCACCTTACCTGTGGGTAAAGTTAGCCTAACTTTACCTGCAGGTAATTTTGAGAATACGGCCCCAGACTAGACGATCAAGTCATTCGTATGTGTATCGAGTTTAATAATTACCAAACAAAAGCTCTTAAATTATAAAATTTTGACAACTCAATAGTCAATACCCTAAGTGACCGATATTTCATTAAAAATTGTAAAAAAGCATGTCTTCAAAAAAAGAGCAGTCAGTTCCCATACTGACTTTACGTGTTAATTATATTCGCTGGACAACATGGGGTTGCTACTTTTACACTATGCAGTTGCAGAGATGATTCTCTAAAAGGATCAATTATACCACTACACTACTTCAAAAATACAATTATATGAGCCCCTTAAAATATGTTGTGAATGCGTTAAGCTGAGCGGCCTCCAGTAAAAGTAGGTACCACTACCAACAATTACGGACTACGGTTGTGTACAGCGTCGGAGGAAAAAAATTAAATTTGACAACGATTTTGGTTAACTAGAACATCAATTAAAATATTTCTTAAATTATCTTACCGTAAATCAAAAAAGTTATAAAAAAGTTTAGATTCAAAATTTTGAATAAAAGTTATAATTTAAGTTAAAGTTAAGAAATTGGAGGAATTTAAGTTAAAGTTAAAGTATGGGTGCTTGAATTTAAATTAAGTTAAAGTTAAAGTAAGACCCTTAACTTTTTTGAAGTTAAAGTTAAAGTTAAAGTAAGACCCCTACCTTTTTAATTTTAGTTAAAGTTAAAGTTTAACTTTTTTGCCCTAATAGAAACCCATAAAACTTAAAAAGACCATTTAATTAGGTGATTCATGTCTCTTTATGGATTCAATAAATTAAAAAATATCAATATTTAGTCAGAAAGGTACCTGATACATGTCATAGTATTGATCCCGTTGCTCATATAGAGTGGCTGATTTACTGATGACCAGTGAAACACTGAGCAGCTGCAGGACACCCGCAATTGCCGCCGCAGTGACGATGTGGCAACAGCAGCATTTTGTGGCGACTTTGGGAGTGCGCAGTTGCTGCATGCGCTGACTTAGCTGAAATACAATTTAGCTCCATTTACGCTGAAATACTATTTAACTCCATTTATGCTCGGTTCATACTCGTCCTTGCCCTTGTACCTATCGTTGCGTCCTCAAGCTAGCGCGAGAAAACTACCCGACCAAAGGGCTGTCCCCACCACTGCCGACAAATATATTTACCATCTCTAATGTGAAGTAAGATAGGCCCTCCTAGAGTACTTAATGGGATTTACGACAGCTTATTATCGGCCCAACAACTCAACGGTAGTGTAGAGTGCGAACTGGTCTGAAGATTTAGAAATGGGAGGTTCGAACCCCCCTCCGGGTCATTGCTGTCTTTGTTTTAGTAAGAATCCCCCTCCCTTTCTTGACACTAGATGATTCTAAACGCAGTATCAGTATTATGATGCAATACTTTGTAACAGTCTCTCAAATTCTCTTTATTCAAGCCTTTTTAATCCTCTATACTCAAAAAAACTATGACTTGAAGCTAATTACGGTACATGAAACATAGTTACTGAAGAGACAACAATAGCTTGATTAAAAAAATTCATTTGAAACTGCCGTCGAAATTATTCCATCAGTTAGTTCTGGAAAAAATGATTTAATTCTATTACCGCCTAATTTTTACAAGTTATTGGCAATCGCATGTTACAGGACCTTTGGGAATTTTTCAAAAAACATGATGTATTATCATGTAAAAAGACCGGCTATAAAATAGGGAATAGAAAAATTGACCTTTCATTTTTGGGTTTTTCAAGAATTTCTAAATGACTGAACTAAAACAAAACGGAACCTGAAAAACCAAAAATAAAGCTCTTCGTTTTTTGCATAGGTACAACTATAAGCAAAAAACTAACTATGAATAATCAAATTAAGTACAATTAATAATCGCAATGATAAAACTAAAAAACCGCTGTAAATAAAATTACCAAAATCGCTTACCGAATTAAACCCCGCAGAGTTGGGCTGGGAACGATACATTTTCTAGCGGTTAAAACCCGTTACGTCTTTTTTTGACAACTGTTTCTAACATAGTACTCTAATTATATAAAATACTTTTTTAACACATAGCAAAAATTAATAGACACTTTTATTACAGTCAACCACCTTTGACGCTAGCATATTTTTAAATCAGCTGTTAATACAAATTTAATAACGGGAACTTAGGAAACCCGTATATGACAAAAACATTTTCAAGAAGTTACGTAAAAAAGAATCCTCAGCAGATCATAATCATTAACGAAGGAAGTCAGAATTTGTCTGAAGAGAAACACTACTAAAGCATTGGCTTAACTAATCAGTAAGTTTTTCAGTTTTGCTTGAAGCTTAGTCTGACCCTACGTTGGGTGTCAACCATTTATTTCCTGTGACTTTATAATTGCTATTTAATTATTGCTCTGTCTTTTTTTGAACTTTTGATTTTTGTGCTATTTGTATTGATTTTATTAAAATTTGCGCCTTTAGTTATGAGTTCTTGTTTGTGAGCTTTAAAGTAGGCAAAACCACTGCTCATTGTTTTGATTACTGTCAATAATAAAAATCAATAATCACATTTTTTATTAACGGTTTATAACCAGATAAAATAATAAAAGTTATCAATCATAAATAAAAATAAAATCATCAAGGAAACAGTGAAACTTTGGTAATTAGCCCAGTGACTAAAAAAATAATAAAAAAGTGATAAAAGGTGAAAATTAAAAAATATGAAATTAAAAATTGTCGTAATTCCTATTATAATTCATTTTACTAGTCATTTACTTATGATGTACTGGAATTCCTACTGAAATTCTTAAGTAAATCTTTCATCATTAAACAGAATTAATTATATTTTCAAGAAACTAATGATTATTTTGATACATGTAAATTAAAAACATTATGATAAAGCAAACAGTGATTGCATACTTAAGGTGGTAGTTTCGTATGTGCAGCTTTTTTTGATGAGCTGTTACTCGGTTGTCTTAGAAGCTATTTATTAGCGGTTTTTTGCATTTTAATGACCAAAAATGGTACCGTAAGCTCATATAATTGTTTTGTTGACAATTTTGACAGTTTATCCAAAAGACGCTGTGAAAATTGTCAAATTTTGCATTTTTTCATGTTTTTGCGCTATGTTTGATTATAGAAAGAATATGACTTGATGAAGTTTAATTACAATTTAGTCTAAATTCACTGGTAGGTGTCTCAATACATGCATAGTTTCAGTTGGATAAGTTTCCAAATTGCTTCAGTACTTTAAATCTAAGCTTCAAAACAGAACTTTTTTGAATGTCGTAAAACTTTATGGCTTGAGAAAACAAAAAGTACAATGCCTATCAATAATTGCAAAAAAAGGAATCTAGACATTTTAGTTTTCTTCATTTTGGTTAAATATTATGAATATAGACTGCACACATAATCAGCAAACTGACACTTTCGAGTACATGACATTTATTTTAGTATAATGAACTCGTATGCGTTGCCATGGCAACTATGGCAATAAATTCCACCACCATAGTCTAAAGTGACCTATTGTCTTCCATTATGACCGCTAATACACTCAAACGACAATACGGAAGCTAGGTAAAATGAATATAAAACATCACGTCTTGTCACGTATTTTCGAGCGTTTTTTTTTCAAAAATGGAGGTGATACACTTCAGAGCTCATAACCCTGGTTATATAACAGTTGGTAACATGAGTTTTGACACAACACTGTAGTACAACTTTATCTAGTTTGGTGCCGAGTTTTGAAGATATGCGTAGCTTAAATTTTACATCACATCATTTTAAAGTGAAAATCGGAGTTAAATTCAGAAAGTGTCAATTTCCTGAAAACCGTTACAGTTAAATTTGCGTTTTGACGTTCCAAACTGATCTTAAGTAAAATATCTAGATTCCTTTTTTTTATTTTAGTGAAAATCAATACTGTTTTTGAGAAAAAGTTACTTAAAAATTACGAAATATTGTAAAAATAGCCAAAAAATGTCAAAAATACTACTTTTTTTGTTATAACTATAGTGTAACTGATTATAAAGAACAAATAATTTGCCCATATGTTTGCCTAAAAGTACCTCATATGTGTGCCAAATTTCATAAAGTTAGCTGTTGGTTAGAGCGAATCGCGACAAAAACTGCACATACGAAACTACCACCTTAAATGACATGCAATTACCGACTACTTCCTCCTAAATATTTGAAATGTATGTAATCAAAAAGAGTTGAACTTGAACCAATTAAAATTGAATTTAGCAAACTAAATAATCATTTATTTGATTAAAAGCATAGTAGAAGATTCTAGATTAATTGAAGCAACCGTACTCCGCTGACCACTACGTTTCGAGTAAGTGCAATGTTATTAATCAAATGAGGTTAAATATGTTTAGCTAAATTCTATTTTGGGCTGAACCATGAAGCAAAACATGGCAAAAATGTTCTAACTAAATGTTTTCTACAATGGCGTTGTGTAGATACATGAAAAAACTGTTCTGCCATGCTAAAATCATATTTTGGGCTAAACCATGAAGCAAAACATGGCAAAAATGTTCTAACTAAATGTTTTCTACAATGGCGTTGTGTAGATACATGAAAAAACTGTTCTGCCATGCTAAAATCATATTTTGGGCTAAACCATGAAGCAAAACATGGCAAAAATGTTCTAACTAAATGTTTTCTACAATGGCGTTGTGTAGATACATGAAAAAACTATTTTGCCATGCTAAAATCATACTTGTTTCTTGGATACTTAATTAGTTTAGTTTACTTCGTTACTTCTGGCAAGAAACTCACCCTTTGAAGAACCATGGTAGATTATAGGTATAGATTATAGGTATTAACAATTATATAATTAATTAATAATTTAATCGTTCAACAAGTAGTCGAAAGTTGAAACAATCGTAGCTTGAAACAATCGTAGCTATACTTGGTCAGACTTTAAAAGAAAACAGTGAGAAACTTTCAATCGGGAAGCAAATCTTACAAAACTATTGCATAATAAAGATACTGTCAACATCAAATACGGTCTAATTAAATGAAAGTTAAACAAATTTCTGAGTTTGATAAAGCAGGTGCAAAAATCAATGTGGACTTTTATAATAACGTGAAGACGTCTCCTAGAAACGGAGCATTCGTTTTAGGATTATTTCATGCAAAGTTTGAACAGCTAATGTATGTTAATAGTGTTGGCGACAATAGAAGCTTTTCAAAGGAAATGTTTCATATTTGAGTCTCTTCATTTTGTATATCAGAAACGTACCAGTTCATATATATACTTCCACAGGTGAAAAGTGACCAGCAAAACAAAAAACAATTTGAATAAAAAAAATTGCCAGCTCTATGGTTGGGATTCACAAAGATTGTTTCACTTAAATGGAGACTTTAAGTTAGACGTCACAAGTCTAAACTTTTATAAATCCTGGAATCTGAGGTCGCACAGTATACTAGGTACAAAAATTTAAAAAGAATCTTTGATTAGATTTAAATTTAAACTAAGTTAAATTGAATCGATCACTGAAACAGTCAAATGGTAACATTCGCGAGCTTGAAAAAGTTTGCCATTCGCTAAGGAGCTATCTGGCACTTGATAGAAATCCTAAATGTGTGCCTGCTCTCATTCAATCTATGATTTGATGACTGTTTAGCAGTGTGTGTTTTAGTTAAAAAGGTTACCACATGTAGCAACATATGTGACCTCTTGACCTTTACTGACCCGACACCACAGACACGAATGAAGTAACAGACGCAAAGGCAACTTCAAAACTAACTCAATAGGATTCATCAATCATTAATCTTTCAAGAAATCTCAAATGCAAGACATTCAAAAATATATAAAAAGAATTAAATAAGTTTTCCAAGACAAGAAAAGAAAAATGCCTTTAAGTAATGGCTAAGCTGTATCGAAAGTCCACCAGCCCAGTATTAACATATAAAGAGCAGGTTTGCAAACGCATTAGGGTAGATTCATATGTACTTACAGCCGTGTTTCAGTTGTTTCAGCTTAGCCAGCAAAGTTCCAAATAATCACACAAAATCTGATCTTATACAATATAATTACAACATTATACAACATACAACATGATTATTTCCTAATTTGGCCAACTAAATGGACATACAGCTGTAAGTATGAATCGATCCTTAGCCTGCCTTTCACCAACATGAGCTTGAGCATAAGAGTGAGACACTATTGTGTATGATTAATTTCATTTATGTATTAGGTACCAAAGCAGCAAGTGAGTGCTGTCTTTGTTTCGTTTATGACACTTTAGTTCGATTATTTGCAGAGGGTCGATTGATACTTACAGCCGTATGTCCGATCAACCGGAAAAATAACGAAATAATCACGCCACAATCTGAGAAACTCTATTTGTGGCGTGATTATTTCGCTATTTTGGCGGCTGTAAGTATGAATCTAGCCTTAATAGTGCAACAATAATTACTTAATCCCAGCTTACCTCGCTGTTGACACTGCTCTGTCGACTACGGTATGGCATCTTGAATGCCACAACAGCGGTAGATGCCTTTCGATAGATTTTCGGTGGTTTATTAAGGTTAAGTCTAAAGTATGAAACTTTTACAAAGCATAAGTATTAATTTTTTTGTATCTATATAAATAAAACTGTACCTATATAAAACATGATGTTTTGGATAGTCTTCTGCATGCATTGTTGATTGTTGAAACTTAAAGTCTGACAAAAACAGTTGCATCCCTTGAGAAAACGAAAGAGGTAATTTCGTAACGAAAAGAATAGATTTTGACGATCAGTAGTCGCAGAAGTCATGCTACTAAAATAAGTAAATGACACATTTATTTTTTGTCAGACTTTAGTTCTCTGCCCGAAACAGAGCCATAAACTTGATACTAAAAATATGGCTTTAGCGTTACAAACTAAAAAAATCAAAAAATAGACCATAAAAAATTGACTCGTCATACTTCGCTTCAAAAGAAAACTTTATATACCAGTATTAGTTAAGCAGTTCTGGTAGAAACTAGGTTAAATAATTTATTAGAAATTCAATAGCAGTTATAAAATAGGGTATTCAGTCACAAAAGTTTGTCAAAAATGAACTGAGTATCATTTATTAGCTTCAGCTTGGCACAGAAAACTAAACCGAAATTGATTTTAGTTAGTTACAAAAAACTAAAGTGTAAACAAAGCCTGTGCCAATTCAACTGAGTATAATCTCGTGACAGTTAGATCTAATGTACGGAAAGCATCCTAATGTCTATGTATCAAAGTTAGCACTGGTTACTAAGCGTGGTTGAGAAGTCAGAGGTAATTTTCGTGCTGGGTTGGTACTTATGAAACCAACAGTTGACAAATAGAACTTAAGAGGGTGATAAATCCATGAGGGCAGACTGAGATAAACAAAATTGAGAAACAAATACATAGGTGCTTTCCAGAAAAGTTTACCTAGTTGCTAGTTATTGTTGTTTGCCATATGATCGGCATATTTTTTAGCTTATGCGATGCTTTTTTCTTGCACACCGTTATTGTTTTTTTGACGATGCAGTAAAATGGCAGGTGACACACCATAAACCAGCGGTCCAGTCACTGCTGTGTTTATTGGGCCAGAAATATTACAAAGAAAATTGAAATTGCATTTAATAGCATTAGAATCAGACAACAGTCTACACACATACATACCGTATGTATCTGTAGTTTTCACGTAACAACAAGAGTGGTATCAGTTATGTATACACAATATATGTAAGTGCCACTTTGCATAACATGCAAGTATTTTGCATAAAATGCAAACTAATTTGCATACTCTGAACGGACATAAGAGGACCTGCAGAAAGTGACAAGCCGCACCTGAAGGTTTCTGAGCAACTTACAGCTCCGGTGCAACCCCGACTGATGTGAGCTCCAAAACCCCAGCAAAACCCAAAGACGAACCAGGCCAGCTTTAACCCCCAGGCAGCACCGCCGGCAGCCCAACCAGAAAACATCAGAATCAAAGACAAAGAAAAACGATTTTTCGAAGCAATTCGAGTAAGCGTAATTGTTACATGTAACACGGTAAGACCGACTTCCCCCTGAACCCACAGTTCCCGTCTTGGGTCATTCGTAAGTGTCGCACAGAGCGTCCTCACATACATATGTATGTATGTACACTCATGTACTCAGTAATATTATGTCAACTACAAAATACAGTAGTTTCGCCACGTGCAAGCGAGCGATATTGCCGTTTCTAGTAATATGATTTAATTAAAAACAATGTGCTTGCTTGCAACAAAACAATGTTTTTATTCAACATCCTTAAGTTAATATACATACATACAGCAGTCAATTATAGGGCACAGTAAAAAAGATTAGCAGAATATTAACATTATATACTAACATATATTAACAAAATATTAACAGCACTTATTGTGCAATTTAACACAGACTCTATAAGAGCTGCTGCGCTGTGGCACAGCATCATAAACATTGATGGATAAAACACTATTGGGATCGGACAATTTAGTTTGCATAATGGTTATGTTTTAAAATGTTGTTGTTCATAATGTAATACAGAAAAGTTGGAAAAAAAATTTGACTTAAGGGGGTAGTGTCACGAAAGCAGTCGATGTTGCGCGACTATAAAACTTTTTCAGTGAAAGATAGGTTATTGTTCTTTATATATTCTAAAAACATGTTTCAAGGCAAATATTTTTGCCAAGTTTCAGAAAAATTGATACAGTTAGCAGTGAAGACGCAAAGTCGGAAAAATGACGTTTTGAAAACCTATTCACATTCGATAATTTCGTCACAATTAAAAACTTTTTGTTTAGATTTTTTACACAAAGTAAATGCACATAGGCTCTAGTTTACGCACACGAAATTTAGTGCAAATTGCTTGAGTGGATGTGGAGTAATGCATGTTTGAACTGTGAAACTGTGCGTAAAATATAAAGTACTCACAGCAATAATGATAATTTGTAAAACGTTTAGACATTAATTTTGAAATCAAAAGAAAAACGAACCTTCATTTTTCATTTTTCTTATTTGTGGCAAAAACTTGTGCGTCAAAACATTACATGTACTTCAGAAGCTGGCCAATCTGATGATATCTGGCTTGATTTTTTGAACTTTTATGTCTCTATTGTGTGATGTCTGGCTCACAAATGGTGATTGGTTAAAAATATTGGTAGATATTGGTAGTCTAGTGCCCGGCAGTATTTATTTGACACCTTATGGCATTTCACTAGTTTCTCAGTGAACGTACAATTTCAAAGCAAAATGTTCTCATTTTGCAGGCTATGAGCAAAACTGCTTTGGCGACACTACCACCTTAAAGGAATTACCTACAATTAGCCGGTTTTTGACAGGATCTTGAAGATATATTTGAGCTATCACACCACCAGCGCCCCTGCACCTTAATTAACCGATGAGAGAATTTCACTTGGTAGCACTGGTGGTAGCCCCCCAAAGCTATGTGTGCCCAATAAAGCTGGGTTGAGGCCCATTTTTTGTACTAATAAAACCGTTGAGTAAGTGAAGAAGTGAACATTTTTAAAAGCGACGTGAAACATTCCTGCTAATGATTCACTAATGTTTGTCAGAAGCAAATAGCTTTGCAACATGGTGACTTGTGAAGCAAGGGTTGGAATTGCCGAGATACAGACGTTAGCCCAGACAAAATTGGTCGGTTTTTTAAAAAAAAATGACATAATGTGTGGCAAGAGTCTGGCGCAATGACAATGCCATGAAATAGGATTTGAGCTTTTTCGGTAAAACGAAAAAATCTGATCACAAAGAAGACCTGCACTTCTTTTAGCGCAGCGCAAAGTGGTCGGCTAAATAGTCGATGGAAAACTATTATAGTGATGGTAAAATTAGCTATCGGTTTTTTGTTTTTGTTTCGATTTTGTTCCAGCTTTTGGCTGGCTTTGACTCTGGCTAGTTTTGTGAACTTCTCTGCTGACGATTGCAATTTGGTAACAGACTTGCTTTTCAACTTTATAGTCATAATTTAATGAACATTTTCAGTAATTGGATTCATTTTGAACTTTTTGGTGCGCTGATTGAGATAAAATTGGTCTTTCCGGTTGGCAAGCAATTAGGATTTTTTCCGTATTTGACTGTGATTGTGACTTTGTAATTCTTTTCCTTTTGCTAATCGCCTTAGTACATCCCTATTAGTTCTGACTAATTATGACAAGTGTTTTATTTATAGCATTACTTGTTTCCGTATTATAATCACATAAATGAAATGACAACAAAATTTTGCTGTTACACGCATTACTAGGTTTTATAAGTAACAAAAACTGCAACTTGGGTTACAAACAGTATATTTAACGTTAACTAACGAGTATGCTAACATTTTTATTGTATTTCTTTTAATTTCGGTATGAAGTGGACCAGTATTCTTCATGATTATTCTAAGCGATTGTTTTCAACTGGATAAAGCACATTTCTTGTTTTATTTACACCAATTTACATTTACCTGCACTTCTTTTAGCGCAGCGCAAAGTGGTCGGCTAAATAGTCGATGGAAAACTATTATAGTGATGGTAAAATTAGCTATCGGTTTTTTGTTTTTGTTTCGATTTTGTTCCAGCTTTTGGCTGGCTTTGACTCTGGCTAGTTTTGTGAACTTCTCTGCTGACGATTGCAATTTGGTAACAGACTTGCTTTTCAACTTTATAGTCATAATTTAATGAACATTTTCAGTAATTGGATTCATTTTGAACTTTTTGGTGCGCTGATTGAGATAAAATTGGTCTTTCCGGTTGGCAAGCAATTAGGATTTTTTCCGTATTTGACTGTGATTGTGACTTTGTAATTCTTTTCCTTTTGCTAATCGCCTTAGTACATCCCTATTAGTTCTGACTAATTATGACAAGTGTTTTATTTATAGCATTACTTGTTTCCGTATTATAATCACATAAATGAAATGACAACAAAATTTTGCTGTTACACGCATTACTAGGTTTTATAAGTAACAAAAACTGCAACTTGGGTTACAAACAGTATATTTAACGTTTACTAACGAGTATGCTAACATTTTTATTGTATTTCTTTTAATTTCGGTATGAAGTGGACCAGTATTCTTCATGATTATTCTAAGCGATTGTTTTCAACTGGATAAAGCACATTTCTTGTTTTATTTACACCAATTTACATATTTTTATGTTAACAATTGTTTTTAAGTAAATTTATATGTGAACCATGAAAGATGGGATGAGGTCTTTTTTAGGATAAAAGTCCTTAGCTAATTTGATCACCAGATGTCCGATGAACCATATATGTTTTTTGAGTATTCTAACCCTGTGTTTGATTCATGCTTTGCTTTTGTGTAATTTGTTCTTTTCAAAAATCTTTAAAATATTCATCAGTATTTGGCAAAACTCGTTTTGGTGTCGCAGCATACGACTTCAAATTCTTAGGTCTATTTGTTTCAGCAATTTTTTTGTTGAGGAATTCATAGCAAGCATTTAAAGCGCCGATTAATATTTGCACCACCTTACGCCCTTTCAGCAGGCAAAATTATAAAATACTCACTTCGACTTAAATCCAGGTACATACTTCGTGTTCGTGTTCTATGTTTTAATGCTTTGTGTGTTTGTGTTTTCGCGGTTCATACTTCGTGTATTTTTCTTGTGTAATGTATTTCTGTGTTTTGTGATCTCGTGGTTCATACTTTGTGCTTGTGTGCTTTTGTGTTTTAGTCAGTGTAAATAGAGGGTGAACACACAAAAAACAAAAAACCAAATTACAAAACAAGAAGTATAAACCAGACTTAGTACTGTATAAGATCAGCCTGAGACGTGATATAGATGTAGGGCTGTCCAAATTGAGCAACTGAACCTTCATATAAATTTATACAACTGTATTATCACATTTTTCTTCGGTTCTAGTCAGAAGTCTGTTTAACTTTGCCGCCATTAAATATGAATGTAGCCAAATAGACCTCAATATATAGGTCAGACCTTATTTCCTACAAGGCAGTTTCATATTTTGTTGACTGTATGCTTTTTACGCACGTGTTCTTCAAATAGCAATATGGCTTCAACCTGTCGATGTATGCCATCTCAGTATAAACTGTAGACTTAATTGAAGTGTTATAAGACGGGTCAATCCACAGTTACCTACAGCCGTATGTCCGTTGGGCCTGTTGCTCAACTTTACAAATCCTACAATTTTAACAATTGTAAGTGCAACAAAATCAGTTGATTCATCATATCATTTCATTACGAATCACCTGATTTTGCACTTACAATTGTTACAATTGTAAGACTTGTAAAGTTGAGCAACAGGCCCCTCTGGCAAAACTACGAATTAATCATTCCACCCAAATGTAAAGGTAATATCAGCTTAGACGTGATTTTTTTTTAATTCTGTCGGTCGTACGGACATACGGTTGTACATATGAACTATAAATTGACGCTAATAGGCCTAATGAGTAATAATGGAATCTATACTATTTTCAGAAATATTCCAAGTCATGCCGCTACCGGCTTCCCGCAGAGGCAGCCGCATGGCCGGTCGGTCTTATCGTCGCAAAACCACCGGTACTCGATTTCACGTTTACGCTCCGATTTGCGAGGCTCCAGCCAAACACTGCAATCCGCAACAATGCAAAAACTCCATTCATGCGGGATCACGCAAAATTTGCTGGCTTCAAGTCACAGCCATGACTTTATCGTTTTTTGTCGTGCTTCTTTGTAGCACCACATTTATCAGTCATCGAGAAGAAAACGTTCATTTTGCTCGACTTGTATTTTTATGTAAATTGTCTTCTATTTGTTTCATAGTTTCTATTGCAACTAACGCAATGGGTTGTATTTCGGCAGTTAAATGCAATGTACAGCTTGCTACTGTTTACTGTTTGCTTGTATGGATGGTTGCAGCATGCTTTATGGTACTTCACGCACTTCAAATTTGGTGCATGGTTCGCTTATACCGACTAGATTTCTGCGACAGTGTCAAATGTCTCATACTTGTAGCTCTAACTTGTCTATTTTGGCTAGCTGCTAATATTTTCTGGGTTTTTGTTCCGATTGTGGCTTTATCTTCTACTCTAAATACCTACGCTAAACGCCGAAACCGTCACAGTATAACGTCGATTCAACGAGAAACGACGGTGGAAGCAAGATCTCAGAGTAGAGTTTTTGAGGCTAGAAAGGTTTCAAGGGAGCCTTCGATTCTATCGGAAATCGACAATACCGTGACAAGTTTTAGACCGCAACAGACTCCCCTGAGTATTCTGGAAGAGCAAGAAGAAGACTGGCCGCAAGAAACTATTTTAATTTAAAGGGCGATTCATACTTGGCCAAAATTACAAAATAATCCCGCCTTACGCTGACCTAAATCATTACTGGTGGCGTGATTTTTTCCATAATTTGGCGGGCTGAACGGACGTACGGCTGTAATTATGAATCGACCCTAATAATTATTTTCAAAATTTTAATCTTACATACTAAACTGTTTAACAATTATTGTGCTTAAAAATCCATTTTATTTGTACCTCCGGATTACGAGCTTAACTTCTAACACGATGCTATTTAGTCAGACTAAACGAACAAAGGTGATAGGTATTTATTTTATGCGTTCATGTAAAATTCGCTGAGTGCAGTGGAAGTTTGAGTAGGCTCGGAGCAAAAATTGAGACCGTTGGATAAATTTTAGCTTGTTTAATCTGCTTGCTGCGTGTCCCTGGCTTTGGCCTATGTTGTGTTTGTAGTTTATTTTTGTTTCGGTTGTTATGTTTGCTGTGGTATGAGAATAATATTGAGTTATTTATTTTTTAATTTTGGGGCCTCCGGGGCACCGTCCTGGTCTTGTGCTATTTAATGGTCGTTGCCCAGCTCTGCCACTTGGCCACTTCACTACTTGGCCACTCATTGGCCACTTGCCCCACTAGCCATCTCGCCTGCATGTTGGCATACTTGGCCACTGCCACTTGTTGGTGAATCACTGGCCATTGCCACTCAATGGCCACTTGCCACGTTTTTTCAACTTAGTTAGTCAGTTGGATTAAAAATGAAAATTTTTAAATGTAAACTTGAAATTTAACTTGATTTATTTCAAATAGTGAAAGTATGGATTTCAACTTGGCTAACTTGGCCAACTCCAGTTGGCCAACAGCCAACTTACATCCAAAACTTTCACTATTTGAAATAAGAAGTTAAATCTGAAGTTTACATTTAAATTTTCATTTTCATTACTAACTTGTGAAAAACTAAGTGCAGTTGTGAAGTGAGTTGGCCACAAGTTGGCCAAGTTGGCCAAGTTGATTGGCCACGAGTCGGCCAAGTTGGCAATTGTTAGTTGGCCAACTAACGCAAGTTGGCCAAGTGATTTGGCCAAAGTTGCAGTTGCAGTTGAGCTGGCCACAGGGAAGTGGCCAAGTATTGGCCACAAGTGCCAAGTTGGCAGTTGAGTTGGCCACTTAAGTTGGCCAAGTTGGCCAAGTAGTTGGCAAAGTTGGCCAGTTGTCCAATAGTTGGCCAACAAGTGGCCAAGTGGCATTTGAGTTGGCCAATTAAGTTGGCCAAGTTGGCCAAGTTGATTTGGCCAACTTAAGTTGGCCAAGTTGGCCATTTAAGTCGCCAAGTTGCAAATTTGCAACAAAGTAACATGTAGAACACGCATCTGCTTAATATACCGTTCCTTAATACCGTTGCTAAAATAAATCCAGCCGGTTTAATCCGGCGTCACCGGCACATTGGGTAACAGGAGGGACACTTTTGCTTTGTCAAAACTCTTCTCCCGTTCCCCCGGACACTTGTTCCTCGTTAAAATTATCCCGCCGGACACTTTTGCCTAGTCAAAACTGTCCGGGAATCGGGAGACACTTTTGACCAGGCAAAAGTGTCAAGGGTACATTGTTTTTTGGGGGGGGGGATACTTTTGCCCGTGACACCGGTAAAGGAGTGTGTGTACTTTTGCTGAAATTAAATTGCATATCGAAATGAAATATCGAGCTTGTAGCTATACATGTGTAACAAGCGAGTTAAAAAAGATCTGGTGCTTTCAGAGATGATCCGATTAAACTACAACAAATTAAATATGCATGCTTAACGTTTGGCGTAAACTCGTGTACCTGCCTAGTCCACTGCATATAATCAGCATAGAAAATATATTCCGTATCAGTACAATTCGAAGACGAAGGAAAAGCATGAACACCAAAACCGCTATTAATAAGTTAATGTTGTACGTAGCAATTAATAAACACAGAAGTACTTAGGGAGGGAAATAATGCTCTGTTTCGTTCGATTCCAGTGTTTCGTTCTAAATTACTAATCGTTCTTATTGTTATGGCATGTTTTTCAAGACTGCTAGGGATGTTAGCTACCCTTGTTTTGTTGCATTATGTTTAAGCTTTAATAAATTAGCTGTTCATGCTTTGTTTGATATCTCTGTTTTGTATATCTATAATGTGATTAGTCTTTCTTACCTTTTTGTTTGATATAGGTACTTTCGTACATTAAGGTCAAAAAGTCATATTGTAACATAAATTTTTAGGGGCCTTTCATATCAATCACTATTAACTGCAATAAATTAACTAGATTAACTTCAGTGCCTCAACGTAAGATTGACGAAAGTTTATGAAACTTTGTTTGTCAAACTACTGTGTCATCTGCATTTGTTTGCAAAAACTTGAAAATTGTTAATCCTTATATTGAGTTATAGAGTTAATCTAGTTAATCTAACCCAGTTGATATTAATTCATAAAAATATCCTAAAAGTTTAACTGGATTAAGCCAGCTTTAATTATATATTGTACCCTATTTACTTTAGCAATGAGTCTGACTGGATAACTAATTTTACCTTCAACCTTCTGGAGTTAAACAAGAGTTAGTTCAAATGCGAGCTGGTTTTTCGGCTTCAGTTTTTATTGTGTTTTTGGCCTGCTGCACTTTACACTGTTTTAATGAGAAGCCAAATATTAAACGATGGGGCCAGTCAAGATCATATGAGTGTGAAATCATACATACGGTGGGTATTTACTAAATTATATTTGGTGGCCAGCAAAAAAATAATAACTCAGTTAAACTATTTACTTAAATTTCAACTAGATCACAGCTAGACCTAAGTTTTCAACCAAGTTTTAGGCGCCAGCTAAAGCTAACTACTACATTAATCTTGACATTAGGTAGTTTCCACTAGCCATAAACTTCAGAACTTTAGCCTGAGTAACCGGTTTGATCTAATTTTCAACTAAACCGACTTGGTGCAGTCACTGATTATTTTCTGTTTGCGTAAGTCCGGTTATACTCGTCTTTGATCCTGTTTCAATCGTTTTGGCTCTAAGCGATTTTGAAAAAATGCTCGCCAAATTTGGCGCTTTTGCAAGAACAATAGGTACTGTGTGTAACACTATAACGCTACAAAAGAAACCTCCAGATTTTGATCTAACCATATGTTGAAATTATTATAAAAATTTACAAGTATTGTTACCAGGGGCCTGTTGCTTAGCTTTACAAGTCCTACAATTGTAACAATTATAAGTGCAAGATCTGGTGAATCACATATCAATTCATTACGAATCACTGATTTTGCACTTACAATTGTTACAATTGTAAGACTTGAAGCCTCAACAGGCCCAGATCTGTCTCAGTGTACTTTCAGGTGGAAGCAGTTCACATACCTTTTGTAAATTTTGCATTCGGCTAATATGTTTTAAAAAAATCAGGTTTGCCCACGAAACTTGTTTAGCTGATGTTTCAGCAGCATCTATACTCCCTTCAGTGTGGACTTAACTGGAGGCGAGGAGTTTATCAGAAGCTGTAGCTAACGCAACGCTGATTGGTGGAATGGTGGTTGCGGTATGCCTGCTCGGTTAGTACTTTATCGCAACTCCTGTTACAAGGTATTCAGTCAACTTGTGTAGTGCGAATATTATAAAACTGGGATTAACTTAATTAAGCAATATATTGTGAGTTAATTGTGTAATTGATAATAAAGTCGCTAAGCTTAGAGGTCAACTTTAACAGCAGTGATAACAAACTGATGCCTCTAGTAATGCATAACATCTGACTGTGACGTGACGTATGTTGCATGTGCCCGCTAAACGGACATACGGCTAAGTACGAATCGACCCTTAACATGCTGCTTTTATTGATGATATTAGAACACAGATAGCAAACACTTTTACTAATTACGCACAATTTCACACCTCTTTTTAGTCCAATCAATTCTTTTTAGTCTGTCTGGGTTTTTACAACTAGGTAGGGGTTTTGCTTTTCATTTTGGCTGGACCAAAACTTTTATTGGGCGGTTTGCACCACAGGTTGAATATTTGGATCGTTTTTACAAATATTTCCTGTAGGTTAGCGTTTAAGCCCGGCCAATATGATAGGTGTCACGATCTTTATGTCAGAAAGTTGCTTCTCAGTTTCGTATGGTAGTTTGGTGTCATAAGCCCCGGTATTTGAAGGTTATTTTTTGGTATCCGGTATGATGAGATCCGCAGATGCAACGAAAACGTGGAGGCAAGAGCCCGCCTAGAGGTATTTTAGGTAGTGCCGAGTCGTGAGTTTGTAATATAGCCATGAGACTGAGCGGTCGTGTTGTTTTTGTAAAGGAGTTTTAGTTTAGTTTCGAACAGTTTTATAAAAAAAGCAGCCAATAAAATCAAAAGCCATAAAAAATATGAAGCACTGAACGACAAATGATTCGTGCAGTATATTGACCCGTTCGTTACTTAAACTTTGAATTTGCTTACAAAAAACATGGTATATATCTGTTTATATCATACCTGTCTTGAATAAACAGTGCAATAACTGACGCCAATAACTAAGTGCACGCTGCTAGATTCACAGCGTGCACTAGTTATTGCACTGCTGCTGTGCATCTTGATTATTGACTTATTGCACTGTATATTTCAAGACAGGATTATTATAAGAACGTATAATACTTTGTAGTACGCACTCAGCAACTATTCGCACTCGCACGTGAAGCCCGCGTGAATAAACTCGTGCGCTGCGCGCACTCGTTCATGCACTTGGCGGCTCACATAAGAGTGTGTATAAATCGCTGAGTGCACTCTACATCGTGCTATAACTTACACTTATTCATAGGTTCACTAGTATCAACTGTTTTTGTAATATAAATTTTGTCAACCCTAGCAAATTAATTTATCAATCATTCCAAACACTTTTCGATAAAGTTGCGGGCAATAGAAACTCAAAAGATTGCCTATATTTAGCTTGTTATTATGATAACTGATTTTTTCTTAACGTAGTAATTATTTCAGAGTTCTTCACTCCACCGAGCACCACGCCGGCCCCTAGTCCAGCTCAAAGTGACACTAAAATTATAAATTTTACTCATCTAAAAACTAGCCGTCAACAATTGCCTGCGAATCTCATCATACCGGATACCAAAAATAACCTTCAAATACCAGGGGCTTATGATTCCCAAACTACCATACGAACTGAGAAGCGACTTTCTGACATAAAGATCGTGACACCTATCGTGTCAGCAGAGAACTTAAACGCTAACCCTACAGGAAATATTTGTAAAAAAAGCGATCCGAATATTCAACCTGTGGGTCAACCCAAACCGCCCGATAAAGTTTTGGTCCAGCCAAAACGAAAAGCAAAACCCCTACCTAGTTGTAAACCCAGACGGACTAAAAAAAATTGATTGGACTAGAAGAGGTGTGATTTGTGCGTCATTGTAATAAAAGTGTTTGCATAATCTGTGTTCTAAGATCATCGAAGAATATGTTAAGGGTCGATTCGTACTTGCAGCCGTATGTCCGTTTAGCGGGCACATTGCAAAATAGTCACGTCACAGTCAGATGTTATGCATTACTAGAGGCATCAGTTTGTTATCACTGCTGTCAAAGTTGACCTCTAAGCTTAGCGACTTTATTATCAAGTAGCCAATTAACTCACAATATATTGCTTAATTAAGTTAATCCCAGTTTTATAACACCGCACTACCGCAGTTGACTGAATACCTTGTAACAGGAGTTGCGATAAAGTACTAACACCAGCAGCGTAGCCGCAACCACCATTCCACCAATCAGCGTTGCGTTAGCTACAGCTTCTGATAAACTCTCGCCTCCAGTTAAGTCCTCACTGAAGGGAGTATAGATGCTGCTGAAACATCAGCTAAACAAGTTTCGTGGGCAATACCTTGATTTTTTTAAAACATATCAGCCGAATGCAAAATTTACATAGGTATGTGAACTGCTTCCACCTGAAGTACACTGAGACAGATCTGGGGCCTGTTGCTCAGCTTTGCAAGTCTTACAATTGTAACAATTGTAAGTGCAAAATCAGGTGATTCGTAATGAATTGATATGGTGATTCACCAGATTTTGCACTTATAATTGTTACAATTGTAGGACTTGTAAAGCTGAGCAACAGGCCCCTGGTAACAATACTTGTAAATTTTTATAATAATTTCAACATATGGTTAGATCAAAATCTGGAGGTTTTCTTTGTATGCGTTATAGTGTTACCACACAGTACCTATTGTTCTTGCAAAAGCGCCAAATTTGGCGGAGCAGTTTTTTCAAAATCGCTTAGAGCCAAAACGATTGAAACAGGATCAAAGACGAGTATGAACCGGACTTGACGCAAACAGAAAATAATCAGTGACTGCACCAAGTCGGTTTAGTTGAAAATTAGATCAAACCGGTTTAGCTCAGGCTAAAATTTTCTGAAGTTTCAACTGGGCTGCAGTGGAAACTACCTAATGTCAAGATTAATGTAGTAGTTAGCTTTAGCTGGCGCCTAAAACTTGGTTGAAAACTTAGGTCTAGCTGTGATCTAGTTGAAATTTAAGTAAATAGTTTAACCGGAGTTACCTATTTTTTTGCTGGCCACCAAATATAATTTAGTAAATACCCACCGTATGTATGATTTCACACTCATATGATCTTGACTGGCCCATCGTTTAACATTTGGCTTCTCATTAAAACAGTGTAAAGTGCAGCAAGCCAAAAACACAATAAAAACTGAAGCCGAAATACCAGCTAGCATTTGAACTAACTCTTGTTTAGACTCCAGAAGGTTGAAGGTAAAATTAGTTATCCAGTCGGACTTCATTGCTAAAGTAAATAGGGTACAATATATAATTAAAGCTGACTTAATCCAGTTAAACTTTTAGGATATTTTCATGAATTAATATCAACTGGGTTAGATTAACTAGATTAACTCTATAACTCAATATAAGGATTAACGTAATTTTCAAGTTTTTGCAAACAAATGCAGATGACACAGTTCAGTTTGACAAACAAAGTTTCATAAACTTTCGTCAATCTTACGTCG
The DNA here is from genome assembly GCA_030248245.1 of Trissonchulus sp. WLG1_4. NCBI lineage: Eukaryota > Metazoa > Nematoda > Enoplea > Enoplida > Ironidae > Trissonchulus > Trissonchulus sp. WLG1_4. Next base: position 43,623 of record JASANF010017391.1, read on the forward strand.
AGGCACTGAAGTTAATCTAGTTAATTTATTGCAGTTAATATATATTGATTGATATGAAAGGCCCCTAGAAATTTATGTTACATTATGACTTTTTGACCTTAATGTACGAAAGTACCTATATCAAACAAAAAGATAAGAAAGACTAATCACATTATAGATATACAAAACAGAGATATCAAACAAAGCATGAACAGCTAATTTATTAAAGCTTAAACAGAATGCAACAAAACAAGGGTAGCTAACATCCCTAGCAGTCTTGAAAAACATGCCATAACAATAAGAACGATTAGTAATTTAGAACGAAACACTGGAATCGAACGAAACAGAGCATTATTTCTCTCCCTAAGTACTTCTGTGTTTATTAATTGCTACGTACAACATTAACTTATTAATAGCGATTTTGGTGTTCATGCTTTTCCTTCGTCTTCGAATTGTACTGATACGGAATATATTTTCGATGCTGATAATATGCAGTGGACTAGGCAGGTACACGAGTTTACGCCAAACGTTAAGCATGCATATTTAATTTGTTGTAGTTTAATCGGATCATCTCTGAAAGCACCAGATCTTTTTTAACTCGCTTGTTACACATGTATAGCTACAAGCTCGATATTCCATTTCGATATGCCATTTAATTTCAGCAAAAGTACACACACTCCTTTACCGGTGTCACGGGCAAAAGTATCCCCCCCAAAAAAACAATGTACCCTTGACACTTTTGCCTGGTCAAAAGTGTCTCCCGATTCCCGGACAGTTTTGACTAGGCAAAAGTGTCCGGCGGGATAATTTTAACGAGGAACAAGTGTCCGGGGGAACGGGAGAAGAGTTTTGACAAGGCAAAAGTGTCCCTCCTGTGACCCAATGTGCCGGTGACGCCGGATTAAACCGGCTGGATTTATTTTAGCAACGGTATTAAGGAACGGTATATTAAGCAGATGGCCCAAGTGTAGTGTCCTACACTGTTAACTTTGTTGCAAATTTGCCAACTTGGCGAACTTAAATGGCCAACTTGGCCAACTTAAGTTGGCCAAATCAACTTGGCCAACTTGGCCAACTTAAGTTGGCCAACTCAACTTGGCCAACTTGGCCAACTTAAGTTGGCCAACTCAACTTGGCCAACTTGGCCAACTTAAGTTGGCCAACTCAACTTGGCCAACTTGGCCAACTTAAGTTGGCCAACTCAACTTGGCCAACTTGGCCAACTTAAGTTGGCCAAATCAACTTGGCCAACTTGGCCAACTTAAGTTGGCCAGCTCAACTTGGCCAACTTGGCCAAGTTAAGTTGGCCAAATCAACTTGGACAACTTGGCCAACTTAAGTTGGCCAACTCCACTTGGCCAACTTGGCCAACTTAAGTTGGCCAAATCACCTTCGCCAACTTGGCCAACTTAAGTTGGCCAACTCAACTTGGCCAACTTGGCCAACTTAAGTTTTTTCAAGTTAGTTAATGAAAATGAAAATTTAAAATGTAAACTTCGAGATTTGAACTTGACTTTATTTCAAATAGTGAAAGTATTGGATGTTCAAGTTGGCCATGTTGGCCAACTGAAGTTGGCCAAGTTAGCCAAGTTGAACATCCGATACTTTCACTATTTGAAATAAAGTCAAGTTCAAATCTCGAAGTTTACATTTAAAATTTTCATTTTCATCAACTGACTAACTAAGTTGAAAAAACTTAAGTTGGCCAAGTTGGCCAAGTTGAGTTGGCCAACTTAAGTTGGCCAAATTGGCCAAGTTGATTTAGCCAACTTAAGTTGGCCAAGTTGGCCAAGTTGATTTGGCCAACTTAAGTTGGCCAAGTTGGCCAAGTTGAGTTGGCCAACTTAAGTTGGCCAAGTTGGCCAACTGAAGTTGGCCAAGTTAGCCATTGAAGTTGGCCAAGTTGGCCAAGTCAGCTGGGCAACTTGACCATTTTTAATAGCACAAGACCAGGACGGTGTGCCCCCGGATGTGCCCTCAAAATTTTTTTAAAATAAATTTTAATGTCTTTTCAGATTTATTTATTTCTCATTATCCCACATTTAGGCAGAACAGTTAACAATTCTTCGAAACAAAACTAACTAACTACAATATCATCAACTGATTAAGTTGGCCAAATTTGGCCATGTAGGACACTACACTTGGGCCAAGCAGATTAAACAAGCTAAAATTTATCCAACGGTCTCAATTTTTGCTCCGAGCCTACTCAAACTTCCACTGCACTCAGCGGATTTTACATGAACGCATAAAATAAATACCTATCACCTTTGTTCGTTTAGTCTGACTAAATAGCATCGTGTTAGAAGTTAAGCAAGGATAAAATGGTACAAATGGAGGTACAAATAAAATGGATTTTTAAGCACAATAATTGTTAAACAGTTTAGTATGTAAGATTAAAATTTTGAAAATAATTATTAGGGTCGATTCATAATTACAGCCGTACGTCCGTTCAGCCCGCCAAATTACGGAAAAAATCACGCCACCAGTAATGATTTAGGTCAGCGTAAGGCGGGATTATTTTGTAATTTTGGCCAAGTATGAATCGCCCTTTAAATTAAAATAGTTTCTTGTGGCCAGTCTTCTTCTTGCTCTTCCAGAATACTCAGGGGAGTCTGTTGCGGTCTAAAACTTGTCACGGTATTGTCGATTTCCGATAGAATCGAAGGCTCCCTTGAAACCTTTCTAGCCTCAAAAACTCTACTCTGAGATCTTGCTTCCACCGTCGTTTCTCGTTGAATCGACGTTATACTGTGACGGTTTCGGCGTTTAGCGTAGGTATTTAGAGTAGAAGATAAAGCCACAATCGGAACAAAAACCCAGAAAATATTAGCAGCTAGCCAAAATAGACAAGTTAGAGCTACAAGTATGAGACATTTGACACTGTCGCAGAAATCTAGTCGGTATAAGCGAACCATGCACCAAATTTGAAGTGCGTGAAGTACCATAAAGCATGCTGCAACCATCCATACAAGCAAACAGTAAACAGTAGCAAGCTGTACATTGCATTTAACTGCCGAAATACAACCCATTGCGTTAGTTGCAATAGAAACTATGAAACAAATAGAAGACAATTTACATAAAAATACAAGTCGAGCAAAATGAACGTTTTCTTCTCGATGACTGATAAATGTGGTGCTACAAAGAAGCACGACAAAAAACGATAAAGTCATGGCTGTGACTTGAAGCCAGCAAATTTTGCGTGATCCCGCATGAATGGAGTTTTTGCATTGTTGCGGATTGCAGTGTTTGGCTGGAGCCTCGCAAATCGGAGCGTAAACGTGAAATCGAGTACCGGTGGTTTTGCGACGATAAGACCGACCGGCCATGCGGCTGCCTCTGCGGGAAGCCGGTAGCGGCATGACTTGGAATATTTCTGAAAATAGTATAGATTCCATTATTACTCATTAGGCCTATTAGCGTCAATTTATAGTTCATATGTACAACCGTATGTCCGTACGACCGGCAGAATTGAAAAAAATCACGTCTAAGCTGATATTACCTTTACATTTTTGTGGAATGATTAATTCGTAGTTTTGCCAGAGGGGCCTGTTGCTCAACTTTACAAGTCTTACAATTGTAACAATTGTAAGTGCAAAATCAGGTGATTCGTAATGAAATGATATGATGAATCAACTGATTTTGTTGCACCAAGAGTACATAATAGGGAAGAGTATGACACTCTTCCCTATTCTAGCTAATCGGCCCGGACGATGCTTCGGCCGAAATAGCCCTTTTACGCCTTGATTTCAGGGGGGGGGGGGTACCCCCCCCCCACGAATCAAGACATGTCTTGATTTCAGGGGGGGACCCCCCCTCAAAACCGGGAAGTGTCTTGATTTCAGGGGGGGGGGTACCCCCCCCTCGTTTCAGCAGACTGCCAGCTCGAAATCGGTGGTGTCTTGATTTCAGGGGGGGGTACCCCCCCCTGGTTTCAGCACACTGCCACGGTGATGTCTTGATTTCAGGGGGGGGTACCCCCCCCCTCGTTTCAGCACGTTACCAGCTCACCATAGATTTCATGCTGGCAGTGTGCTGAAACGAGGGGGGGTACCCCCCCCCTGAAATCAAGACACCACCGAATTTGCGCTGGCAGTGTGCTGGAAGGAGGGGGGTACCCCCCTCCCCCTGAAATCAGGACACTTTCCGGTTTTGAGGGGGGTACACCCCCTGAAATGAAGACATGTCTTGATTCGAAGGGGGGGTACTCCCCAATGAAATCAAGACGTAACAGGGCTATTTCGGCCGGAGCATCGTCCGGGCCGATTTGCTAGGATAGGGAAGAGTGTCATACTCTTCCCTATTATGTACTCTTGGTTGCACTTACAATTGTTAAAATTGTAGGATTTGTAAAGTTGAGCAACAGGCCCAACGGACATACGGCTGTAGGTAACTGTGGATTGACCCGTTTTATAACACTTCAATTAAGTCTACAGTTTATACTGAGATGGCATACATCGACAGGTTGAAGCCATATTGCTATTTGAAGAACACGTGCGTAAAAAGCATACAGTCAACAAAATATGAAACTGCCTTGTAGGAAATAAGGTCTGACCTATATATTGAGGTCTATTTGGCTACATTCATATTTAATGGCGGCAAAGTTAAACAGACTTCTGACTAGAACCGAAGAAAAATGTGATAATACAGTTGTATAAATTTATATGAAGGTTCAGTTGCTCAATTTGGACAGCCCTACATCTATATCACGTCTCAGGCTGATCTTATACAGTACTAAGTCCGGTTTATACTTCTTGTTTTGTGATTTGGGTTTTTGTGTTTTGTGTGTTCACCCTTTATTTACACTGACTAAAACACAAAAGCACACAAGCACAAAGTATGAACCAGGAGATCACAAAACACTGAAATACAAGACACAAGAAAAATACACGAAATATGAACCGCGAAAACACAAACACACAAAGCATTAAAACATAGAACACGAACACGAAGTATGTACCTGGATTTAAGTCGAAGTGATTATTTTATAATTTTGCCTGCTGAAAGGGCATAAGGTGCAAATATTAATCGGCGCTTTAAATGCTTGCTATGAATTCCTCAACAAAAAAATTGCTGAAACAAATAGACCTAAGAATTTGAAGTCGTATGCTGCGACACCAAAACGAGTTTTGCCAAATACTGATGAATATTTTAAAGATTTTTGAAAAGAACAAATTACACAAAAGCAAAGCATGAATCAAACACAGGGTTAGAATACTCAAAAAACATATATGGTTCATCGGACATCTGGTGATCAAATTAGCTAAGGACTTTTATCCTAAAAAAGACCTCATCCCATCTTTCATGGTTCACATATAAATTTACTTAAAAACAATTGTTAACATAAAAATATGTAAATTGGTGTAAATAAAACAAGAAATGTGCTTTATCCAGTTGAAAACAATCGCTTAGAATAATCACGAAGAATACTGGTCCACTTCATACCGAAATCAAAAGTAAATACAATAAAAATGTTAGCATACTCGTTAGTTAACGTTAAATATACTGTTTGTAACCCAACTTGCAGTTTTTTTTGCAAAAAAAATTTGCACCAAAATTTTGTTGTCATTTCATTTATGTGATTACAATACGGAAACAAGTAATGCTATAAATAAAACACTTGTCATAATTTGTCAGAACTAATAGGGATGTACTAAGGCGATTAGCAAAAGGAAAAGAATTACAAAGTCACAATCACAGTCAAATACGGAAAAAATCCTAATTGCTTGCCAACCGGAAAGACCAATTTTATCTCAATCAGCGCACCAAAAAGTTCAAAATGAATCCAATTACTGAAAACGTTCATTAAATTATGACTATAAAGTTGAAAAGCAAGTCTGTTACCAAATTGCAATCGTCAGCAGAGAAGTTCACAAAACTAGCCAGAGTCAAAGCCAGCCAAAAGCTGGAACAAAATCGAAACAAAAACAAAAAACCGATAGCTAATTTTACCATCACTATAATAGTTTTCTATCGACTATTTAGCCGACCACTTTGCGCTGCGCTAAAAGAAGTGCAGGTCTTCTTTGTGATCAGATTTTTCGTTTTACCGAAAAAGCTCAAATCCTATTTCATGGCATTGTCATTGCGCCAGACTCTTGTCACACATTATGTCATTTTTTTTAAAAAACCGACCAATTTTGTCTGGGCTAACGTCTGTATCTCGGCAATTCCAACCCTTGCTTCACAAGTCACCATGTTGTAAAGCTATTTGCTTCTGACAAACATTAGTGAATCATTAGCAGGAATGTTTCACGTCGCTTTTAAAAATGTTCACTTCTTCACTTACTCAACGGTTTTATTAGTACAAAAAATGGGCCTCAACCCAGCTTTATTGGGCACACATAGCTTTGGGAGGCTACCACCAGTGCTACCAAGTGAAATTCTCACATCGGTTAATTAAGGTGCAGGGGCGCTGGTGGTGTGATAGCTCAAATATATCTTCAAGATCCTGTCAAAAACCGGCTAATTGTAGGTAATTCCTTTAAGGTGGTAGTGTCGCCAAAGCAGTTTTGCTCATAGCCTGCAAAATGAGAACATTTTGCTTTGAAATTGTACGTTCACTGAGAAACTAGTGAAATGCCATAAGGTGTCAAATAAATACTGCCGGGCACTAGACTACCAATATCTACCAATATTTTTAACCAATCACCATTTGTGAGCCAGACATCACACAATAGAGACATAAAAGTTCAAAAAATCAAGCCAGATATCAGATTGGCCAGCTTCTGAAGTACATGTAATGTTTTGACGCACAAGTTTTTGCCACAAATAAGAAAAATGAAAAATGAAGGTTCGTTTTTCTTTTGATTTCAAAATTAATGTCTAAATGTTTTACAAATTATCATTATTGCTGTGAGTACTTTATATTTTACGCACAGTTTCACAGTTCAAACATGCATTACTCCACATCCACTCAAGCAATTTGCACTAAATTTCGTGTGCATAAACTAGAGCCTATGTGCATTTACTTTGTGTAAAAAATCTAAACAAAAAGTTTTTAATTGTGACGAAATTATCGAATGTGAATAGGTTTTCAAAACGTCATTTTTCCGACTTTGCTACTTCACTGCTAACTGTATGCTGCATCAATTTTGCTGAAACTTGACAAAAATATTTGCCTTGAAACATATTTTTAAAATTTATAAAGAACAATGACCTATCTTTCACTGAAAAAGTTTTATAGTCGCGCAACATCGACTGCTTTCGTGACACTACCCCCTTAAGTCAAATTTTTTTTCCAACTTTTCTGTATTACATTATGAACAACAACATTTTAAAACATAACCATTATGCAAACTAAATTGTCCGATCCCAATAGTGTTTTATCCATCAATGTTTATGATGCTGTGCCACAGCGCAGCAGCTCTTATAGAGTCTGTGTTAAATTGCACAATAAGTGCTGTTAATATTTTGTTAATATATGTTAGTATATAATGTTAATATTCTGCTAATCTTTTTTACTGTGCCCTATAATTGACTGCTGTATGTATGTATATTAAGGATGTTGAATAAAAACAGTAGCAAGCACATTGTTTTTAATTAAATCATATTACTAGAAACGGCAATATCGCTCGCTTGCACGTGGCGAAACTACTGTATTTTGTAGTTGACATAATATTACTGAGTACATGAGTGTACATACATACATATGTATGTGAGGACGCTCTGTGCGACACTTACGAATGACCCGAGACGGGAACTGTGGGTTCAGGGGGAAGTCGGTCTTACCGTGTTACATATGTAACAATTACGCTTACTCGAATTGCTTCGAAAAATCGTTTTTCTTTGTCTTTGATTCTGATGTTTTCTGGTTGGGCTGCCGGCGGTGCTGCCTGGGGGTTAAAACTGGCCTGGTTCGTCTTTGGGTTTTGCTGGGGTTTTGGAGCTCACATCAGTCGGTGTTGCACCGGAGCTGTAAGTTGCTCAGAAACCTTCAGGTGCGGCTTGTCACTTTCTGCAGGTCCTTTTATGTCCGTTCAGAGTATGCAAATTAGTTTGCATTTTATGCAAAATACTTGCATGTTATGCAAAGTGGCACTTACATATATTGTGTATACATAACTGCTACCACTCTTGTTGTTACGTGAAAACTACAGATACATACGGTATGTATGTGTGTAGACTGTTGTCTGATTCTAATGCTATTAAATGCAATTTCAATTTTCTTTGTAATATTTCTGGCCCAGTAAACACAGCAGTTGACTGGACCGCTGGTTTATGGTGTGTCACCTGCCATTTTACTGCATCGTCAAAAAAACAATAACGGTGTGCAAGAAAAAAGTATCGCATAAGCTAAAAAATATGCCGATTATGGCAAACAACAATAACTAGCAACTAAAAGGTAAAGTTTAGGTAAAGTTTAGTAAAGTTTTAGGTAAAGTTTTCTGGAAAGCACCTATTTGTTTCTCAATTTTGTTTATCTCAGTCTGCCCTCATGGATTTATCACCCTCTTAAGTTCTATTTGTTAACTGTTGGTTTCATAAGTACCAACCCAGCACGAAAATTACCTCTGACTTCTCAACCACGCTTAGTAACCAGTGCTAACTTTGATACATAGACATTAGGATGCTTTCCGTACATTAGATCTAACTGTCACGAGATTATACTCAGTTGAATTGGCTCAGGCTTTGTTTACACTTTAGTTTTTTGTAACTAACTAAAACCAATTTCGGTTTAGTTTTCTGTGCCAAGCTGAAGCTAATAAATGATACTCAGTTCATTTTTGACAAACTTTTGTGACTGAATACCCTATTTTATAACTGCTATTGAATTTCTAATAAATTATTTAACCTAGTTTTTACCAGAACTGCTTAACTAATACTGGTATATAAAGTTTTCTTTTGAAGTGAAGTATGACGAGTCAATTTTTTATGGTCTATTTTTTGATTTTTTTAGTTTGTAACGCTAAAGCCATATTTTTAGTATCAAGTTTATGGCTCTGTTTCGGGCAGAGAACTAAAGTCTGACAAAAAATAAATGTGTCATTTACTTATTTTAGTAGCATGACTTCTGCGACTACTGATCGTCAAAATCTATTCTTTTCGTTACGAAATTACCTCTTTCGTTTTCGCAAAGGATGCAACTGTTTTTGTCAGACTTTCAGTTTCAACAATCAACAATGCATGCAGAAGACTATCCAAAACATCATGTTTTATATAGGTACAGTTTTATTTATATAGATACAAAAAATTTAATACTTATGCTTTGTAAAAGTTTCATACTTTAGACTTAATCTTAATAAACCACCGAAAATCTATCGAAAGGCATCTACCGCTGTTGTGGCATTCAAGATGCCATACCGTAGTCGACAGAGCAGTGTCAACAGCGAGGTAAGCTGGGATTAAGTAATTATTGTTGCACTATTAAGGCTAGATTCATACTTACAGCCGTCAAAATAGCGAAATAATCACGCCACAAATAGAGTTTCTCAGATTGTGGCGTGATTATTTCGTTATTTTTCCGGTTGATCGGACATACGGCTGTAAGTACAGTCAGTTTCAAATGAAAATGCCTCTTGGCGTCCGAATTCCGACGCCAGACGCGTCGGATGACATCATCCGACGCGTCGGATGACATCACCCGACGCGTCGGGTGACATCATCCGACGCGTCGGGTGACATCATCCGACGCGTCGGGTGACATAATCCGACGCGTCGGGTGACATCATCCGACGCGTCGGGTGACATAATCCGACGCCAAGCTTGCTGGCCTCGCTAGGAAAAGTTTTATATCATCCGACGCCAAATGAAACTCGATAAAATTTAGATGCAAGCATAGAAAAGGGGGGGTCAGAAACGAGAAACGACAGAAACAAATATGTAATTAAAAATACTTTTTTACTTTTTTATTTCTAAACTTACCTAAGTAACTCAAACAAAAGGCAAATTACTTTCAAATCTGGAAAAAAGTTATCTTTTTGAACTTTGTGTGTGAAGTATCCCCTATTTCTAATAGATGCTAGCAATTGGGGGAGAGTTTGCCAGGTTACATAAGACTGTCTGGCTTACTGGCCAGAAAAATTTCAGTGTATATACTAAGCTTTCCTATGCTATTTATTTTTAGTATCAATTTTTCAAGTCATTTTAAATAAATGTAAAATTTTTTGTAATGAAATTTAAAATTTTTATCTAAACCTTTTAATAAATTTAATTTAATAACTTGTAGTACACTCAAGTGCTTGAATTTTATTTTTGCCCACCCCCCATGCACTAAAAACCTCGGCCCTTTGACTGCAAGTTGCAACCTAATTCCAATATTGACCCAAAATGCTTGGTAAAAGTTTTGGCGTCGGATGACATCATCCGACGCGTCGGATGACATCACCCGACGCGTCGGATGACATCACCCGACGCGTCGGATGACATCACCCGACGCGTCGGATGACATCACCCGACGCGTCGGATGACGTCATCCGACGCGTCGGAAATTTTGGCGTCGGCCGACGCGTCGGAGGCATTTTCATTTGAAATGGACTGTATGAATCGACCCTCTGCAAATAATCGAACTAAAGTGTCATAAACCAAACAAAGACAGCACTCACTTGCTGCTTTGGTACCTAATACATAAATGAATACATATGCTCAAGCTCATGTTGGTGAAAGGCAGGCTAAGGATCGATTCATACTTACAGCTGTATGTCCATTTAGTTGGCCAAATTAGGAAATAATCATGTTGTATGTTGTATAATGTTGTAATTATATTGTATAAGATCAGATTTTGTGTGATTATTTGGAACTTTGCTGGCTAAGCTGAAACAACTGAAACACGGCTGTAAGTACATATGAATCGACCCTAATGCGTTTGCAAACCTGCTCTTTATATGTTAATACTGGGCTGGTGGACTTTCGATACAGCTTAGCCATTACTTAAAGGCATTTTTCTTTTCTTGTCTTGGAAAACTTATTTAATTCTTTTTATATATTTTTGAATGTCTTGCATTTGAGATTTCTTGAAAGATTAATGATTGATGAATCCGTGTCTGTGGTGTCGGGTCAGTAAAGGTCAAGAGGTCACATATGTTGCTACATGTGGTAACCTTTTTAACTAAAACACACACTGCTAAACAGTCATCAAATCATAGATTGAATGAGAGCAGGCACACATTTAGGATTTCTATCAAGTGCCAGATAGCTCCTTAGCGAATGGCAAACTTTTTCAAGCTCGCGAATGTTACCATTTGACTGTTTCAGTGATCGATTCAATTTAACTTAGTTTAAATTTAAATCTAATCAAAGATTCTTTTTAAATTTTTGTACCTAGTATACTGTGCGACCTCAGATTCCAGGATTTATAAAAGTTTTAGACTTGTTTATTTCTAACTTAAAGTCTCCATTTAAGTGAAACAATCTTTGTGAATCCCAACCATAGAGCTGGCAATTTTTTTTATTCAAATTGTTTTTTGTTTTGCTGGTCACTTTTCACCTGTGGAAGTATATATGAACTGGTACGTTTCTGATATACAAAATGAACAGACTCAAATATGAAACATTTCCTTTGAAAAGCTTCTATTGTCGCCAACACTATTAACATACATTAGCTGTTCAAACTTTGCATGAAATAATCCTAAAACGAATGCTCCGTTTCTAGGAGACGTCTTCACGTTATTATAAAAGTCCACATTGATTTTTGCACCTGCTTTATCAAACTCAGAAATTTGTTTAACTTTCATTTAATTAGACCGTATTTGATGTTGACAGTATCTTTATTATGCAATAGTTTTGTAAGATTTGCTTCCCGATTGAAAGTTTTTCACTGTTTTCTTTTAAAGTCTGACCAAGTATAGCTACGATTGTTTCAAGCTACGATTGTTTCAACTTTCGACTACTTGTTGAACGATTAAATTATTAATTAATTATATAATTGTTAATACCTATAATCTACCATGGTTCTTCAAAGGGTGAGTTTCTTGCCAGAAGTAACGAAGTAAACTAAACTAATTAATTATCCAAGAAACAAGTATGATTTTAGCATGGCAAAATAGTTTTTTCATGTATCTACACAACGCCATTGTAGAAAACATTTAGTTAGAACTTTTTTGCCATGTTTTGCTTCATGGTTTAGCCCAAAATATGATTTTAGCATGGCAGAACAGTTTTTTCATGTATCTACACAACGCCATTGTAGAAAACATTTAGTTAGAACATTTTTGCCATGTTTTGCTTCATGGTTTAGCCCAAAATAGAAATTAGCTAAACATATTTACCTTCATTTGATTAATAACATTGCACTTACTCGAAACGTAGTGGTCAGTGGAGTACGGTTGCTTCAATTAATCTTGAATCTTGTACTCTGCTTTTAATCAAATAAATGATTATTTAGTTTGCTAAATTCAATTTTAATTGGTTCATGTTAAATTCTTTTCTATTACATACATTTCAAATATTCAGGAGGAAATAGTAGGTAATTGCATGTCATTTAAGTATGCAATCACTGTTTGCTTTATCATAATGTTTTTAATTTAGATGTATCGAAATAATCATTAGTTTCTTGAAAATATAATTAATTCTGTTTAATGATGACCGATTTACTTAAGAATTTCAGTAGGAATTCCAGTACATCATAAGTAAATGACTAGTAAAATGAATTATAATAGGAATTACGACATTTTTTAATTTCATATTTTTTAATTTTCACCTTTTATCACTTTTTTATTATTTTTTTAGTCACTGGGCTAATTACCAAAGTTTCACTGTTTTCTTGATGATTTTATTTTTATTTATGATTGATAATTTTTATTATTTTATCTGGTTATAAACCGTTAATAAAAAATGTGATTATTGATTTTTATTATTGACAGTAATCAAAACAATTAGCAGTGGTTTTGCCTACTTTAAAGCTCACAAACAAGAACTCATAACTAAAGGCGCAAATTTTAATAAAATCAATACAAATAGCACAAAAATCAAAAGTTCAAAAATAGATAGAGCAATAATTAAATAGCAATTATAAAATCACAGGAAATAAATGGTTGACACCCAACGTAGAGTCAGACTAAGTTTCAAGCAAAACTGAAAAACTTAATGATTAGTCAAGCCACTGTTTTAGTAGTGTTTCTCTGCAGACAAATTCTAACTTCCTTCGTTAATGATTTTGATCTGCTGAGGATTCTTTTTTACGTAATTTCTTGAAAATGTTTTTGTCATATACGGGTTTCCTAAGTTCCCGTTATTAAATTTGTATTAACAGCTGATTTAAAAATATGCTAGCGTCAAAGGTGGTTGACTGTAATAAAAGTGTCTATTAATTTTTGCTATGTGTTAAAAAAGTATTTTATATAATTAGAGTACTATGTTAGAAACAGTTGTCAAAAAACGACGTAACGGGTTTTAACCGCTAGAAAATGTATCGTTCCCAGCCCAACTCTGCGGGGTTTAATTCGGTAAGCGATTTTGGTAATTTTATTTACAGCGGTTTTTTAGTTTTATCATTGCGATTATTAATTGTACTTAATTTGATTATTCATAGTTAGTTTTTTGCTTATAGTTGTACCTATGCAAAAAACGTAGAGCTTTATTTTTGGTTTTTCAGGTTCCGTTTTGTTTTAGTTCAGTCATTTAGAAATTCTTGAAAAACCCAATGAAAGGTCAATTTTTCTATTCCCTATTTTATAGCCGGTCTTTTTACATGATAATACATCATGTTTTTTGAAAAATTCCCAAAGGTCCTGTAACATGCGATTGCCAATAACTTGTAAAAATTAGGCGGTAATAGAATTAAATCATTTTTTCCAGAACTAACTGATGGAATAATTTCGACGGCAGTTTCAAATGAATTTTTTAATCAAGCTATTGTTGTCTCTTTTCAGTAACTATGTTTCTTGTACTGTAATTACATAGCTTCAAGTCATGGTTTTTTTGAGTATAGAGGATTAAAAAGGCTTGAGTAAAGAGAATTTGAGAGACTGTTACAAAGTATTGCATCATAATACTGATACTGCCTTTAGAATCATCTAGTGTCAAGAAAGGGAGGGGGATTCTTACTAAAACAAAGACAGCAATGACCCGGAGGGGGGTTCGAACCTCCCATCTCTAAATCTTCAGACCAGTTCGCACTCTACACTACCGTTGAGTTGTTGGGCCGATAATAAGCTGTCGTAAATCCAATTAAGTACTCTAGGAGGGCCTATCTTACTTCACATTAGAGATGGTAAATATATTTGTCGGCAGTGGTGGGGACAGCCCTTTGGTCGGGTAGTTTTCTCGCGCTAGCTTGAGGACGCAACGATAGGGACAAGGGCAAGGACGAGTATGAACCGAGCTTAATCACCATCCAGCCTAAATGGAGCTAAATTGTATTTCAGCTAAGTCAGCGCATGCAGCAACTGCGCACTCCCAAAGTCGCCACAAAATGCTGTTGTTGCCACATCGTCACTGCGGCGGCGATTGCGGGTGTCCTGCAGCTGCTCAGTGTTTCACTGGTCATCAGTAAATCAGCCACTCTATATGAGCAACGGGATCAATACTATGACATGTATCAGGTACCTTTCTGACTAAATATTGATATTTTTTAATTTATTGAATCCATAAAGAGACATGAATCACCTAAGTAAATGGTCTTTTTAAGTTTTATGGGTTTCTATTTCTCTGTAATTTTCAACATAGGGTAATTTTTAGTAAGTAAAAGTTGGAATGGTTACATATGTTAACAATTCTACTAGTTTTTAACTCTTTTTGACTTTGACTCAATGGTATATTATGGCGCACATCAAGTTACTACTTGTCCTAAATTCACTTACAAACGCACTGAGCCAAAGTGTCATAACTATGCACCTTCAAATTCAGCAGTTTTTATCTGAATTTATTATTAGTGAAAATTGGCCAACTTTAGTTTCGGATCTTGAAACCATGCAATCATGGATATTGATATTTTTATTTAACATAATTCATTTATTTTTTTAGAATGAACAAAGCACCCCTGAAGTGGAAATGCAACATCTGGAGACCAAATTGTTATCCGGGGATTATGCCGAGGATACCAACTCCAGCACTTATGGTCGATATGCGGTGTTTGAAATGGGTCTCACGGACACGATTACAATTCACGTTGTCTGGCTTGCGTGTCTGCTGATCTTCGCCGCAAGCTTTCGATGGCCGCAGCCGGTTTTTGTGGTTCCCACTCAGCTTATGACGGCTATTTCTATCATTTGGGGCATTCTGTTTGTCAGTGAGTTTTCGTTTCTCCTCCATTTAGCAGTTGTACGCTGCTGTAAATAATTTTGTTATTGTAATATTTTGGCATTAAATTCCATGATATGTTATGTTTTATTGTATTTAGATAAACAAACATACAAACAAATACAGGTTTTCTAAAAATCTTATTTTAGTTCGAGGTTTAAGAATGATATTCCAGGCACTTGAACGAAAGTCAGCTGCATCAGTTACGTCAGTTTTCAATCCATACCTGTTTTTAGCTATCACCATCCTAAAAAAAGGTACCATGTACGCTTGACATTAGAAAGCTCAGTCCGATTAATACGAAGGTTTAGAAATAGCATTTTAAGCATGATTTTTAAACCGCTCAGTCGCACTAAAATTAACTCTCGGGTTAATGTTGCGTTTCTGTTTCAGTTAGTTTGTCCACTCAAATAGCAGATGTGAGGGATGCCTTTTCGTCAACCAATGATTTGGAAATGAAAAAAGTGTCCGAGCAACGTTTAGCGATGCTGTCAACATTTCTGTGCTTTTTCATAATTTTTTGGCTGTTCGACGTTGTGTTTTTTATCATCGGGATGAAATACTACAAGTAAAAACCAACAGCATTTAACTCAAACTTTTATTTTGTTTCTGCTAAATTTTGTTGACATGTAGTGCAAAAAAGTGAATGAAATTTCAGTGTCTTTCTAAAACAAGCTACATATAAGTTATTTAGTTCTTGGGGTATACCTACAGGCTGTTTAGTTTTGATCAAACACGGCAATCAGCAATAGAATAACTTTAAACCAATATACATAAACTAGCTATTTGAACTAAATTTAAGTAACAGCCGGGTTGCATCTTCAAAAAAGTATGTGAAAATGCTGAAACTTACAAATGTATGAAATTATGTGCTAACCATATGAAAACATACTTAAAACCAAGGTTTTATAAAACCACTTTTGCGAAACCCACCCATTATTTTCGATTATATTTCCAACGCAATTAACTAAAAAAATTTTAACAAATAAAATAATAAATTATTCTAATATTATTTAGAATAAATAATTCGATTTTTTTAGACTTGTTGGAGTTAGTCTATTCCCACATATACAAGCTATGACGCTATCGAGCTTTATCAGCTAATTAATATTCATTGTATTATTTTTTAGATATCTAAAGAAGCAAGGCAACAACGTCTACCCCGTTCAGCCAATGAGAGACGGCAGACAAATAGAGGAAGGTCGACGGGCGCCCGAGGGAGCCACCCCTGGATTTCAAGAGGAGCCGCACGTTCGTCCTAAAATGCTGCCCCCGCTGCAGGAAGCTGCAAGCACCTAAGAATACTTGTTGGCTTGCTTTTTGTTGCATGGCATTGTCCTGTACTGTATTGTATGTATTGGATTGGATTTCGTTGTGCTGTGTTGTATTGTATTTGTATTGTATTTATTTTTGTTTTTTCGTAATGCAGATTTATATGAGTCTATCTATATGTGTATTTGTATTGTATTTATGTGTATGTATGTACACAATGGGTGGAATTCTAGAAGGGTGATTAAGTTAGTCAGTGATTAAAAGAATAACGCGCGTGCAGAATGACATCAGGCAAGTCTATTCTCAGCGTGTAGAATTCGTAATGACAAAACGTAATGAAAGAACGTTTAGCGACTGATTAAGTTAGTCACTCGCTAATCACCCTTCTAGAATTCCACCCAATAAGTCTGTAAGCATGTATGTAAGCATAACAATTATTGCGTTCCCGGAATTTTCAATTGTTTTAGGCGAAGGTTTCGTTAAGGCTTAGGCTTAACTTTATGAGCTTGCAGTTTGTTGAAACGGATTGTTTAAAATTTTAAATTTTCCCTGCTGATTCGCTCGCTTTAAATCTGAAGTAAATCTTTCTTTCTTTCTTTCTTTCTTTTTTTTTTCTTTCTTTCTTTCTTTCTTTCTTTCTTTCTTTCTTTCTTTCTTTCTTTCTTTCTTTCTTTTTTTCTTTCTTTCTTTCTTTCTTTCTTTCTTTCTTTTTTTCTTAAAACTGTTGAAACACACATTTCACAAGTTTGCCCGAAATTTAAAACAGTACTGTTGTTAACGAACACATGCATGTCGCTCTGTCGTCCTAAATAAATAACTTTTCTATCAATATGACTCTTTTTTTGTAGCCAACTAGGGTCTTAAAGAGCATTTTTTGCAATAGCATATGCCTAAGATGGAAATATATGTCTTTCGCGTCGAAACTGTATCAAAATCTTTCTATTACCACTGAAAGTTGGACCAAAGATTGCTGAACCCAAAAACAAAACAGGTGGCGTGATTTTTGTGACTGCTCGCTGTACTTTTGATTCTTGCGATTTGTGCTTTTTGTAACGAAATCGCTTGTTTTTTTTTGTCTCAGGGTCCAAAATTTTATGGTCAGACTTTAGTTACGCCGAAGACAAAATTGTTGGAAATACAATATTAGAGACTTATTATTATTTATAATTATTAAAGAATTATTAATTAAAATTCTTGATATTCAATAAACTGCAATTAATACTTTGATCCTCTTTGATGTTTTATAAATTTTCTTCATCAAGGTTGTATCGTTGCCATTCGTTTCCAATGAAAAATGCCTGTTTTACGAATGAAGCGAGGGTGGTGCTTAGGTTGGCCATTTTTTGGTGACAGCCGAAAATTTTTCGATTTTCAACTTATTTTTGGGTTTTTTTGGTTACAGACGAAAAATTTTTGCAATTTTTCAATTTTTTACGCATTTTCGGGGCACTTTTTTGGCCATCAGAGGGGGGTGGGTGGTCGACGGGGAGTGCAGACCCCCTTCTTACCCTCCCCCTATGTGCATCTATGTTCATAATTTGTTCTTATTCGTATATTCCTTTGTTTTCACTGTTTGTAATAATTTAATCTGTATCATTGCATAATGATTTTACATATAACTTGTATTGTGTTTGACTTCCCACCTTTATTGTATTGATTGATTTACGGTTATTAAAATATATGTTATTGTTATTACCTACTCAGTCACATTTATTACATACTCGCATTGTTGAATATTTACAATGGCAAAACCTTTACATTCATTTTGACTGAAGCGAGGCTCCGAATCAGCAAGAAAATGTATATGGCTGTAGAGTTCTGTTGAAAATGCCTTCGAACAAAATGACAGGGACAAAGACAATGGCTTTACAGAAGAAACATTGTGTGGTTATGATCCAGAGCTACGGAAAATAGCTCAATATATGCATATGATTAATAGTGAAATTTAATTCAATATATATTTACAATTTTCAATTCAATATTTACTATTACTACAATCGACAACGAAAACGTTAAAGTTATTTTAAGTTGATGGATTTTGATACATAGTTTTGAAGTTTAGTAAGTAAATATTGGGAAACTAAGCTAAAATTGACCTACTGATCGTCGCCTGAAATAATTTTAAAAAGTCAAACAATGCTGGATACCCCAAAATAGTTGTTTTACACGAAGATATGCAAAAGGTTGTGTAAAATGAAATCCAAATTGTCAAAGGTTGGCTCCTGAAATTTTAACTGGTTTAGTTAAAACAAACGTCCAAGTTATTCCATTTAGTCACCCAATGTCAATTATGGCCTTATGTACGTTGCCTAAACTTTCGAAACGGTAAGCTGCTAATGTGAATAAACTTTTTTTTCCTAACTAAAGTCTGACAAAAAATAGTTGCAGCACTTGAGAAAACGAAACATGTGATTTCGTTACAGAAAGAATAGATATTTACTATCAAGAGTACAGAAAGTAGTTGCAAAAGTCATGCCACTGAAATAAGTAAGTGGCGCAACTATTTTTTGTCATACTTTAGTTTTATTACAAAGCCGGTAGATGTTTTTTACCCCACTGCACATGCTGTTTACCTTGGAACTGTTAGCTATGTTTCTGACTAAAATTCATCTGACAGACTTGCCTCCAAGGTTTATGTTTCTATTCTGTAAATATTTAGACTGTATTCAATTTCTGCTAAGTTTCATATTTTTAGGAATTGGAAGCCACATTAATGCAACTCTGGTGAGTAAATTTGTACAGCAGAACTTTTGTCCTAACTTTGTTTATAGAAGTTGTGAAAGTGTTGTTTTCAGCTGTTTGCTAAATGACCTAACAGGCATGTTATCTGTGGCAAATGGCATGTATCTTGTGTATTAGAAACTTGATGAGAAATTTTATTGCTGCTATATAATTATGTCGTAAGTTTATTAATTTTTTTTTATGAACTCGTGCTTTATTATTTTAATTAACTTCAAGGGTGCAAGGTTTAATCAAGTAGCAGCTTTTAAAATTTTATAGTAATATTTTATCAGCTATAGTGGAATTTTAAATGTTCATCAGAATTTTTGCGCTTTCACATTACTTATTAATCGTTTTAACTGACGACTTCTTGTGCTGTCTCTTACAAATGCCAATTTATGTTAAAGCTATTTACGTACTATGTAGATATGACAGTAACTGTAAATGGGTGCGTGCATTAACCGTGACCAGCTTCACAAAGCGAGAAATAAGGTTAATGCTGAAAAAGTTTTAACTGTACCAATAGGTTTTAACCGACCTGTGGTCAGTTTACTTAAAAATTCGTGCTTCATACTTACTGAAGGTTTTGCCGCAGATTGGGCTTGTTCTTGTTCTTAGTCTCGATTCATACTTACAGCCTTATATCCGTTCAACCGAAAAATACAAGAAAAAATCATGCCACAATCTTGACTTGTACACGATTAGTGGTGTGCCTATTTCATAATCTTGCGGTCTATACGGACATATGGCTGTAAGTATGAATGGAGCCTTATTCTTATTCTCAAGACTCATATATTTCCAGGACCAGAAGCAGTGTGCACACCATTGAGCAACCTAAATGCTGCTGCATTATTCCCATCCGAAATGGAGTCCTGCTAATCGGTGTTGTACAGTTTCTGATAGTCTCAGTGGCCTTGGGCTACAGTATCTTCTATATCATCAACTACGATGAAATGGTACAGACGGTCCGCGATTCGTATCACATTGCGTTGGACGAAGGACTTATCAGCGATGCTGAAGAAGTCAACAAGTAATGACGTACTTAGTATTTACATTTTGCATATAACACCTCTAACTGTTACGCTATTGGTTTCTGTTACAGTAGCTTTCATAATATGTCCTGCTAGTATAGGAAATGCTTGGTTTTCTAATAAACATAAACACAGTGAAAAATGATGTATTCCAAAGTGTATATAAGTGTACATATTAATTTACTATATTAAGCTATGTTGTTGTACCCAAGACACAAAAAGTATTAGGTAATAATACAGATAAAAATGGAACAATGGCACTTGCACTCATGTCCAATTGTTGACATTTCATTTCTTTGTTTTGTGTTTGTGTTTTTTAGGTGTTGTTTGTTAGATTGCACTTTATTTATTTATTTATTTGTGTTTCAGGTACATGATCTACGCCCGCATCGCTCTGAATGTAGTCCTTCTAGTGTCGATCATAGCTATGGTCTACGGAGTTCTCTTTTGGATGCCAGGTTTGATCATGCCTCAGGTTGGAATTATGATGATCAACAACATCTACGCTTTGGCCAATGCGGTCATATTCATCTTGGGTTTTACCCTGAACGGTTTTACCATTACCCATCTGGTGTCCTACGGCGTGTGGCTTATCATCAGTTCATATTTGTGCTATGTTGTCTGGGTTTGCTATACTTATATGAAGGTTGCTAAATATCTGAATCAGAGTCAACAGACTGAAGGACAAACAAATGGCGTTTAGACGCGTTTAAAAAGAACGAAAAGTGTCTAAAAAAATTGTGATAGAATCTAGGCCAAGTTCTGAGCAATGCAAACGATTATGTATGTTTCACATGGGCAAAAATAGTTCGTTGCATAACAATGGACCAATTCTTAAAATAGATTTAACTGGATTTTTTTAGTCTGAAGTTAAAATGATTAAAATTAATTAATCAATTAATGAAATTAGATTAAAATTAGCTTGTCTCAAAGTTGAGGTATTTCCGGTTACAGTGGGGTGTTATAAACACTCTCTTTCAAATAATGTTTGGTTTTATGACGATTTCGATCTGTTGGCAAAACAAAATTTTAATCCAATCCGTTAAATTTATTTTATGAATTGGCCCTCAGTGATAAGCCAATTTCAATGACTTTGTACTATTGTAAATGGTTTTTGGTACTTTTTTCTGCTTATTTTCCTGTATTTTGTTTGCACTTGTAGTCGTCTACTTAATAACCTGTAACCATTTAATTTTCAAAATGGTAACAACCGAGTGTAAATGGTAACAGTAATGAGCAGTATCACTGTTACTTTAATGATTACAATAACGAAGTCAACATTGCAATATTTTTGCGTGAAACACCACTACATGAGAACGACAATGTTTTTATTTTTTTAAACAAAAACTGATCGATAGATAAAATACAAAAATTTTTCTATTATGAGGTCTTTTTTCACTTGTAAATTATGTTTTTTTTGTTGCCTTAAAGTTGAATACGTCTTATATCTCAACTTATCCTATACAATCATTGTTTTACAATAACGCTACCAGTGATGAATTTTTTCGAATTTTACAAAGCAGCATGACACAGAGGACAATATCTCAAAGCAGCAATTTCTTGTTCATAAGCGCGATGCTTGCAAACTGGACAAAGCCAAAACTGATAATCGATCAAGGGCCGACCGGTCACAATACAAGTGGGGAATTTGGTATCGCAGGAGGGACAAATCTGACAATAATCCGGAATTAGTGTGTCACAGCCTGTACACTCAGATTTAGCCGTTCGCGTGTCTTTAGGTGGATTGCTAAAAAAGAAACATCAGCAGTTTAAAAGTGCATGCAGAGAGTTCAGTAGTTTCATTTATATTCGATAACTGTATTGTCAATGACTGATAAGCTCTCACTCCTAGCCGATACCAAAGTGACTCTACTGCCAAGCTACCACGGCGACAATTTCCTGCATGACTTTGTCATGGTGGCTTGCAGCTGCGCTTAAGCCAACTTTCACGGAGTATTACCATCCCATAAACGCAATCTATCTGATTGAGTCAATGACAGTTAACATCAAAACCTGCATCTGTCAAAATAAACTACTTAATGATTTAAACTGGATGGTTCTTTAATTCGATTCATACAAAAAAACTGTAATTTTTTGCATTCAAAAATTAGAACCGTACTTTGTGAATATGTTTAATGCCAAATTGGAAAATTCTTCTCTTTCATGCTCCGATATAGTTTCTAAGGACTCCAGCTTAATGAATGCTTTGCTGCAGACGCTAAACTGACGGTTTCCGCAGCTCGTGAGAGCTAAAAAGTTACAAACATTGTATCGACATTTTGCCCTAGGGCTCTACTCTCGAAATTACCTACGGGCAAAGGAAGGCTACCCACTGACAAAACTAACAACGTGGTTAGAAAATTTAGTAGAGGTTAAAAAAGTTAATTGAGGTTAAAATTTGCATAATTGATTGTCTTCAGCTGTTAACGAATTTAAGCACAGTTTTGACCCGAATCTTAACGGTAAGTACGTATGGCTAAAACACTGGTTTTTTTAACATGTTACCCTTACTTTTTGCACCAGTGGGGAAAAACAGTGTACCTTTACCAATGGGTAATTTTGAGAATACGGCCCTGCTTTGTAAAAGCTGGACAAATTTTTCGTTTTTGTGCAGTGTATGAGTTGGACAGTATATATCTCATAAATATACGTACCAGTAACAATAAGTAGATGTTTTTGATACCTTCGTAAATATCCACTGTTAATTAAGTAACAGGGGAATGATAACTGTAAAAATAAATTTATAAAGGATTTTTATGTTTGTACAAATGTAGGTAACAGTTATTTTATTTTAGATATTATTTTTAGTCTACCTTAAATAAATTATTGAAAACTACCTAACAAAGCGTATACATTGACAGTGGGCAGTATATCGTCATACTCTGTCAAGTGCAGAGACGTTTTCATGGCGCCATCAATGTTACCTGAAAAATTAAATAATCAATAATTGGTATACATGAATTCATAATATTGACTTTTGCCTATTGTTAACAACTTTCAATAAATCCTACAAGAACCAATTGGTGTGATTTCTGCGGTAATTTGCTACAGTTTTAGTACTAAGAAACTGAGCGATTTGTACTAAATGAACGATTAGAAAAAGGTCAATGACAACAGTACCCTTCAAGATCAAAAGTGAGGCCCCGTCTGTTGTCCAAACAGTATTTTGAAATCATATACTACACTGACACATTGGGTGCAGTTATGTAGGAACCACCCGTAGGCTGATATGGTTTCAAAACAAGGAAGAGCTGAATCTGTGTACCAAATACCTTATGGGCAAACAGAAAAAATAAAAACGATAAGGAGATGAGATAGTAAAGTATAAATGCTCATACTTTTCATGAGGCACTGCGATCAAACAAAAAAGTAACGGTTAGATTAAAAAATATTTCACGTCCATAGTAAAAGTAATCTATTTACTCTTGGTAGTAGCAATGGTGGTAGTAAGCAGTGTTATGAGACAAAGATAGTCTTTAAAACCTCTCCAGATTGTAATTTATTGATTGGTTGGTTATTTTTATTGTAATTTTTAAACTTATGTCAGTTTGATACCTTCGTACAGTTGCCTTTGGGCTAACAAGAAAAAATGGTAAGCCTCAGCGCCCCTCCAAGCGTTGTCTATCAGTCTGGTGTCCATTACGTTACTGCCTTCCGCATCTAAGAGAGATGTCAAGGCTGCACGAGCCTAAAACAGAAAACAATAAACCTAGTGGAATTTTTAACTGGGTGACCGGAAAACTTTTTGGTACTTGTTGTATGACAGTTGTGACGGTTGCACATCTTCAGGTTTGCCTTATTTGTCCTTAGCTTCAGTTTTAGGCTTAGGGCTTAGGCTTAGGGCTTAGAACTATTTCTTCTATTTCTTCTGTGATCACCCTTCTTCTGTGATCACCCTTTTCAACGATTGTATGTAACTGTGTACTTGACGAACCTAAAGCATGACAAAATGTTGCTAAATAAATGAACTAAGGCAGAATTCAATTTTAAATATTAAATCTATACATTAATCTAATCTAAAGATTAAATCTAAATATCTAAATCGATCAATTTAATTCAATGGATTTAATACAACGGGAATGAAAATTCAATTTAATAAAAAGGGCTAAATAGCAGCATCGTGAATCAATAATATTGTTTGATTTACAGGGCTTTTCATACATATCTTCTTCATCTCAACTTTACCATATAATACCATATCGGTATTGCCATTTCAATTATATACTTAAATGCCGCAAAGTGCTAATTAAAAAACTTAGAAAATTTATTTACTTCATATTTTTTTCCATTCTCGGCGGCGTTATCAGCCATTTTCTCTTTGGAATGCTGGTGATGTTGTTCAACCAGAAGGGCACCCAGAACGTAAATTTTCTTCAGCTTCAAAGGAGTGCAACCCTTTTCTTTTTGTTCTGCCGCTAACTTAGAAAATAGTAAGCAATTTAGGTAGGTATTAAGCAACACTGGCCGTGGCATGCATAAAGGCAGTCTTTATATTAGCTCCATCTTGGCAACATTCTATTTTATGGTAATACAGACGTGAGAAGTATCTGTTACAATTTTCCGTTTTACTGAATTTAGACTACTTTTTAACGTTAAACAAGCTTTATGAATTCCACTCTGGAGGTTTGTGCGAGTGGTGACTGGTAACTCTAATTAGGGCTACATTTAAGATAGACAGTCATATTTTTCTCATCATGTTTTACTGTCATTATTACGCATACTTGCTAGCTAGCACACCAGCTGTACAATGACTATGCTTTAAGTACCTCCTAATGAAAACGTAACTATGAAATAGAAATTAAATAGTAGTGAAAACGAACATTAAACACTAATTTCGCAGCCTCCACAAACTGCCCGGCTTTTCGGTAGAGCTGAACGGCGGTGAGTTGTCTTTCGGGATCCGCGATCAACTCTTGAGCGTATTTTGAAACCAAATTTTCCACATCGGGAATCTCATATTTTCTAGCTAAATACATTGCCTTTTCCCACTGATTGAGCTGAATGCACAAATCTAGTGCTGCTTTTACGTTATCGCACTGAAAATAAGTAAGCAATAAAACAATAAAAATATTGTAACTACCAATTACTCAACATTAAAGCCTGATAGTAACGTAAAAAACGTAATAAAAATAACAATACAGGACAAATTCAACTTGTCGACAGACTGCTTTTTAGTTTCCTTGCGTCATTGTTCAATTTTTAATTTCTTTATTGATTATATTTGTCTCAAAATCTCTGAACTGAAATCTGAAAATCTCTAAACATTACCTTTAAGAACGCTTCAACGGCATTTTCAGACATCCCGGCGTTTGCGAAAATTTCGCCAATTACCTAAAATAGTTGACTGAAAAAAGCATCCACTGGACATTTCATGCAGTTAAATTTTATTATTTAACATGCTTTCAAACTGTTGAAAAAATTTTGGTTATTATTCTATTCAAACTTCTTTGTTTAGTAATATTATATAATTATATTATAAATAAGTATAATATATTTATTTATTTATTTATTTATTTATATACTTATTTATTTAATATTTATAAATATTTTATTTATTTATAAATAAATATAATATAATAATTATATATTATATTTAAAGGATTGAGTAAACTTATGACAAAATGGACCTATTTGTAGCCCATAGGAGCACGTTCATGCGATGAAAGAAAATAGATGCCCCTATTTTGAAAGAAAGAAACAAAGAGAGGTGCCAGGAATCAGAATATTTTTTAATTCCATTCAGTTTAATTCAATTACCAAGACCTTTTATTACCGGTAGTAATTCATGACTGCTTGGGAGCATCGAAACGAGTTTTTCTAAAGCAACGTAATCCTCCGTCATGTAATAGCAGTTGATGAGTCCTTCATAATTCTTGCCCTGTGTGTAATACTGAATTGCTTGTTGCCTAAAATATGCGTTCATAAGTTCTGTGCTTTTTATAATTTACAGCCAAGCAATTTTTGACTACCTGATTCATAACTACTTTTCTGAATTCATTTTTTATGCCAACGTTAAACAAATTGTTGCCTCAATTGTAATACGGACACAGCTTTGTAGTACGGACGGATTTGAAGCCAAACACATCATTAAAGCATTAAAAAGACCACAATAATCGAATAAACATTAAAATAATATATCAGAAAGTTAATGTACTACTTAGTAATAAGATAAAAATCTCTAGGAATATTTTTGAAATTCTGCCGCTGGGACTTCGATCTTACCATCGATGTCGACTAGCGTAGTACTCCCCGATGGCGTTGTAGGCTTGTTCCGTGTAACGATCATTGTCCGGCCCAGACGTGCTTTGTAGCAGAGAAACCACTTTGAACCAGTCGCCAAGTTTTTGACGAAGGGCTATTGCAAGATCGCTAAACAGCACTAATCCCTTCTATTCGTTGAACTGCTTGATGTTATTAACGAAAGAATATAGTGAAATCTTTTCACTTATGTAAAACTAACGAAAGCTAAATGATGTCAAAACATGCTTCAAACGATTTTAAAATCCTTAAGTTTCAAATAAATAAAGTATTTGTGTTTTAAGCTCAACAACTAAATGGTCGAAGCCTTTTAAGTAAACAATTCAAAAAACTTACATACGATCCGAGTTCAAATACATCTGTTCAGCGTCATCAAAACGACTGAAGTAGGCAGCAACCTCTGCCTTGCGAAGAACCTCGTTCTAAAAAACAAACTGCAAAGTACTGCAAAGTGCAGTCGAACAATATTGCCAGGACTGCCCACTTGGATTACACTGAACGCAAACCCTTCAAGTGATACATTAACGTTGCTTTCTTTTTACGAATGCTTGGCACGTGTAATCGTGCGTGTGTTATCATGAACACTCAAATTGGGTTATAAATTTAGGCTTAGGCTTGGTTCAGATTTGGTATCAAGTTAAGTTAAAGCTGAGGCTTAAACTCAGTTTTCAAATTTTAGAATTTACATTATTATGTGTATAGCCTTGCTGTAACTATACCAACGTGATTTTTATAGGTTATTTTGGCTTCAGTTAAGCGCATAAAGAGCTAAAACGCTTATTATAGAAGCACTTGATTTGAGTCTTCAAATTCTGCTTCAATTGTGAATTCAATTCAATTTTGAATTGTTTAAAACAGATTAAAAATTGCTATAAGACAAGCATTACTTGTTGTTAAAACAAGAAGAAACATTTAAAGTGTATGTACTTGTATGTTGTTAATTTTTTTGACAAACTGAATTCCTGCGTAGTCTTTCAAATGAACAAAGGCATGTTCCGCCATTTGAATGTCCATGTTGGTCAAAGCCACTTCAGCTAACAACGTCCTAAAAATAAATAACATCGATTTGATAATTTAAGATACTTGCGTTCACTTGCCGAAATTTTAGCGCAACAATATTTTATGATTAAATATATTACTATACTTCCGTAAATCTGTGGTGAACTTTGGCGTACCATAACTTTGCGTGTGGGTTTTGATCAATAAATTTTGCAGCTTCTTGAACTCCACTTTTTTCCAACAAGGCTTTCGCATCCCGAAGAGACTAAAAAAGTAATTAAAACATAATAAAACAAAAAATAAATTAACCTCAAAACGTTATAATCAAAATTTAACATTTAATAAAAATGTATCGTATTGGTCATTTTGTCTATTCCACATCATTGTGCTGATATTATTTAATCACTCATAATTTAAAAAAAATTTCGCACAATGGCGAATAATAAATAAACCAATATTGGCCTTGCGGTGGTTAAGCGAAAATATGTTGACTAACTTTTATTTCTACATCAAAAATGAGATCTTTTTGCGGCCGCTCCGGATTTGCGATCAAATCATCCAGTAGGACCGTCCTTACTGTGAGGTGCTTGAACTGACAAATGTATCCACTGGTTACTATCGGATCCTGAAACAACACAACAGCAACTTACTATATCCAATTTTCAAAAGAAGAAAAATCAAAAATGCAGCTGCCGTATGCCCTTACCATAGTAATAAGACTACATAATGGGAAAAGTAAGAGACTTTTACTGACATACTCGACCCATGCACTCTTTATAATGGGTGCACCGTTCATTGCACTACCGGCTGTGTGGTTAAGTATGTACTGTCCGACCGAGAAATATCGAACACTGCAAAAAACATGTGATATAATTACAAAAGGACCAATTTCAGGCATCAAAAACGCAAAGAGTAGCTGCTAAACTCATTACACTTGTTTTTTTTTGTTTAACATTTTTTTCAAACTTTGGATTGTATTTGTTCTACTTTCATGAATTCATCAGTTTTCATGGCTTCATGGTAAAATAAGTTACTTGTTAAAACATGGTTTGAACTCTTGAGCTACAAAAAAAATGTGCTGTTTAAATTTAAAAAAGCTAAATATATACATGAATAATACATAATTAAGTATATTAATAAATATGTTAATGCTAAGCTTTACTGATTAGTTGAAAAAATAAACTTCAAACATGTGCATTATTGGTTTATTTCCGGAGAAGAAACTACTGTTTTGAAACCAATTGATTGCAGCGTTAAACGCATGAGCAGGTAAAATAGCCTGTTTTGTTTTATGTGCATTTTCACCGATGTATAGTGATGCAGAAAAGTAGTTTCGCAACCTCGGTACCGCAATGTTGTATTAGCAGTATATAAATGCCATGAAAAACTCTGTTTATTGCTTCTTATAGCTGATGTGCTACAATCAAGGCAAACCTTTACAGCCGAATGGCTAGACGCAGTGGCTTTACATTCTGCAGCATCGCTTTTTGCACGTAGTTAGACTACATAGGTAGTGAAGAATATGCCTGGTAATTGATTAGGATACGCTGTGCAGTTAAGAATAAGCTAGGTATGCAGTTGAGTATTAATAGAATACGCAGTGTGGACAACAGTAAGCAATATACTAAATTTATTTAAAGCTGAAACAGTGACGCCGGAAGAGGAACCTTTCCGCTTCTGAGGGCTATTTATTAACTTCAGAGCATAAAAACTAATTTCTTCTATGCCGTTGTATTTTTGCTAAAATTTTTTTGCTTACCTCGGCTTCAACACCTCTGAGAACATAGAGTCTTGTTTTTTCCATTATTGCTAGCAATTCCGAACTGTCCTGAAATAAAAACAATGTAAGAGGGTTAGGAAAATACTTTTGCCTTCACATATTAAGCAAAAAATTAACACGGTTACTTTTTTAGACCAAACATAAAAGTATAAACCAATAAAATGATTCTATTGAACACTGTCATCGAGTACATTAATTACCTCATCCCACTGAATGTCCCAAATATCCTTGCGCTCAAAGCCGTCGACTGTTTTTCCTTCACCTTCCAAATCAAATAGGTTCAAATTTCCAGCACATGTTATTGAAGCCACACGACTAAAAAGTGTGAATGTAGTAGAATTATGGTTAACCTAACAAATTTTTTATAAACAAAAATAAGTACTTTTTCAACTTTTTGCCTTAATTTAGCTACTTTTTTTAAAAAAAGGACAAAAAGAAAACAAATTATTTTCAAAAAATAGATTCAATAATTGTTTATTATCATCCACGCACTGTATATAACAATTCTGCCGCCTCCACCTAAATAATTAAAAAACAAATGTAAAAAACTAATCAAATTTGTAGCTGTATGGATTCATTCTTACTTTGAGACTGATTACTTACTATTTTTTTGGGTGATTATTTCTTAATTATGCACGTTGCAAAGACATATCGCTGCATTATAATCAATATATTACAGATAGATCACAAAAGTTTTTAACAAATCCGTGACTACGCAGTACCTGATAGGGTCAATAATACAGGCTGGAAAAGGTTGAGATGTGGTGGACTGATGTTTTCCTTCTCAAAAAAAGGGGGTATCTTTAGTCTACTTACTTCACGAGCATTGAGACTTGATAACTTTGCTTCTCCGATTGATTTGAATCTGATCTTTACGTACAGGTATTTGACCATATAGCGTTCATTCGCTGTAATGGCAATGGTATTGGTAATGTTTTTGCAGGGTCAATATTAAAATTTGCTGGTGCTTACAGGCAATTCTTGTTGGCTAAGTGTGCGTGCGTGTTTGTGTGTAGATCAACGTGTGTAATTGCGTGATTGTGTTTCTTGTATGAGCTGGTCTAGACGACCTGCCAGCTACAGTCAGTTTCGAATAAAAACTTCTCTTGATTGACGCGTCGGAAGAGAATCACTAGACACTGCAGATCTGGCATCTGGCATACGTCCCGATAATATAACTGGTAAGAAGCGCCGAGAATTTCTCTCGCCGAGAATTTTTTGAGAATGCTTCCACTAGATGCCAGCCGCCGAATCTCCCGAGTGTTGTAGTCACTATTTCTTTTAGCAAGTAATGTTTGACATATAACGCAATTATGTTCTAAATTTTGTGGCTCACATTTCGACATGTGTTTGTTACAATTCATGTTTTTTATAATAAACGATATTTACACACCCAATTTGGTATTTTTCTATAGTTTAGATTGAACTAGAATTTTTTCAGACTTTTAAGGTAGTTTCTTGCCAGATACGTACATGGGGAGTCCTGTGCTTCGGCCAAACGTCTGCACCAGTCTCGAGTTCTAGTAATCTTTTAGATAGTAGCAGGTCATCCCATGCACAGACCACAAAGACCTCACAGTGTTTTACTTACATACTTTTTTACATGCTTTTCTTGTTTTATTTTACTTAACCAGTTCATTATATTTTATTTTCATAATTTATTTGAATTTATTTAGCTAACATTGAACGCCTTAACTTTAATTAAAAAAATGCTATTTTAATTAAAATTAACTTTTAAAATGTTAGTGATTATACTATTTAATATGTATCAGGTATTATTCTCAATTTTAAAAATTATGCTAGCCAAGTTCTATTACATTATGTCTAATACAAAATATTAACAAAAAAGTTAAACATCTGTGTTGTTTTTTGTTGTACAAGTGAACTGGTGATCGGCAAATTTTTCAATAAATACCATGGTTTCATTTTGTAATTTTTTGAAAATCTTTACGAGAGTTACACTATTTTCTGTGAGCTCTGTCAATTAACTTCAAAAGGTTAGAGCACTGAAATTAAATAGACGCTGCTATTGCTAAGTATTGTACATTACTGATAACGTAGTTTAATTAGCTTAATTTATTGTAAGTAACAAAAATAACTAATGTTGGCTACTGATTGACTGTTATTGTGCATTAAAAATTTTCATTAAACGAAAAATTTATAACAGCTGAATTATGGTGATAACGCTGAACGCTGCCGCCAAACACTGACTGGTACACTAACGTCGTTTATTTTTCTGTGTTAATAATTAAGCAGGAAAGCCTGTAAAATAAATGAGATATACAGACACAGTCTTACAGTATCGCGTAATGCCTCGAAACAGTTAACTACTGTAGCAGCTGTACTGCACTGATAACGTCTTGTTTACCCCAAAGGGAACCCATTATTCTGGAATTGGGAAATAAGTTCCATATTCGTCATATAACCAAGAATACATAATAGGATATTCCTCCTATATGTACTCTTGCCTTAACCTTTAAAAAGTTCATTGCAACATGTGTTATTATCGCATTAAAACAAAGCTTAAAATAAGTTTAAAATATATTATAGTTTTGAGACTTTTCAAAATTGTTTCATATTTCTGATAATTTTGACTATAGTTTGAACAAGCACGTTACAACAGGATTTAATTTTTTCATGTAATGATTTTATATTTTTTTCACAGTAAACTTTTTGTAATTACTTTTCTAGGCCTAGTTTCTTAAAAAGTGTAGCAGACATCTAAAGAAAATTATGTTACGTGTGATTTTTTTAAAAATTTTTTGCGCCCCAGATGTACAAATAACAACGAGGCACTCATAGGTGTCAGTGTGTACCACCGTAAGCAGAGATAAATACAAAAAATGAAACTTTAATTAACAGCAATTTTGTCAGCATTTGTGTCATGTCCAACAGCGACCGCGTTGTTGGCAATAGCTCTACCTGATAACTTTTTAAATTCAAAAGAAGTCGCGT
Organism: Trissonchulus sp. WLG1_4; assembly: GCA_030248245.1. Taxonomy (NCBI): domain Eukaryota; kingdom Metazoa; phylum Nematoda; class Enoplea; order Enoplida; family Ironidae; genus Trissonchulus; species Trissonchulus sp. WLG1_4. The sequence goes on from JASANF010017391.1 coordinate 75,792, forward strand.
GGACGAGCGTTTAAGCCGCCGCATATATATTATAAAAAATGTGATCACGTGTAAATGACAAAATTGTCATCATATGCATTTGAAATCAAACATTAAGTGGCGAATAACTGTAAACTATTTCAATTTTTATTTTTCTAACTAAATTAATTTCAACGCCGCACAACCAGAAGGATTATAAAATGCAACGTTTGAAAAAACAGTGTTTCAGTAATTCATAAGCGAATGCCAAAATGAAGAATTTGTACTCTAAAGGCTTATATTTATTCTAATTTCCTAAGTATTATTCTTAAGTTTTTCTATTTATTTTCCTGAGTTTACTCTGTTTTATTCTAATGTGAAGTACGTGAAATATTAACAAATGCGAAAAGTGGAAATAGAGTGTTATTATCAGTCAAAATACATCTACTAAACTTTCATAAACACAAACGGTTATTGTATCCACATTTCTTCAAACTGATATGAGTGGTCTGGCTCAAAGGTGGTATGCTTTGTTACGAATTATAACGAACGGTCGGTTGCGTTTTTCGGCTGCAGCCTTGTAAATCTTTTGTTGCATAAATTGCAATATTATTTACTTGATTATGTAAAATAACAATAACCTCCATGAGCAATTAAAAACTTTAAAAACAATACTTGCGCTGGTTTAATTGCTGGATAAAGTCGAATAAATTTAGCAACTTTTTTTATTTTTTGTTATTGATATGCCAGTCAAGTTTCAAATAGCACTCTACACAACGTTTTTCATAAGTGAATTTTGCTTCAATTCTGCTGCTTTCAAATAAGACGGCCGAAAGCCCTGATTATTAGAGCGCCACCTTCTACGTTTGATCAGTCTGGCCAGGCTTTTACACAATTTTATAGACACAGGTAAACACAAAAATATTTATGACATCATTTTTTTATTTAGCGTATTGTCTCGTTCAATGAAAATTTTGCTTTACTAGTTTTTATTTAATAATATTTAATCTATGAAAACAAGCACGTTTTGCGAGTAAAGTTAAACTTTTCAGATAGACTGCGGTGCGAGTTGCTTGCAGTGCTGAGGATATTCTTCGAATATTCTTCGAATATAAAACGCGGCACTTAACTTGAAACTTAATCAGAGACTTACAAAGTGTTCTTTCACAAATTTTTCGTTCCATATGTGTTTTTTCACCGGCTTCATTTAATTGGCAAATGACAATTGATAAAATTTGATGAACTGTAACCAATGAACATATGTGCTCTTTTTTATCTTTAGCTTCAAATTAAAGTCATAACAGCGGCATGAGTGTCTACACATTGCTTTTTGTCTTTACTATAATGCTTGCCTTGCAGTGTGCAAATGGGAATGATCCACGGTCAAAACGTGTAATATTTGAAGAAGCAAAGCGTCGCTCTCAACCTGGACCTTCTTTGTCAAGCAAGTTTGTTTGTCTTAGCGTTTTATTCTCCATTTATTGAGTGCTGTCTGATGATTGTATTAGTATTCTTTATCTTGTAACATGTGGAGATATTCCAATGTATGCAAAGGAAACTCGGCAGCAACGCAACGGGGGCATCCTTTAGTTTTTGATTACTGCGTTGACGGGATAAAAGCATTATCATCTGTTCAAATGTTATAAAAATAATCGACTTTTTCAACAAACTAATCACTTTCTGCTGACCATTTGTGGAAAAAATTAAAATAGT